>JAECUM010004873.1:0-62969 GCA_016617855.1 Megalonaias nervosa | reverse complement strand
TAACAAATATTCAGCATAATAAATTCTAAACTCTTTCTACCGTGAGAAAGCATTCATTCACTAAGCAGTTCCATACGACAGCATATTATTTACGCTTGACTTGTTCATCTTGCATCAAACTGATTCGTATAATTCCTCTCAAATTTTTGTGTAAATTAAAGCATACAGCAAAATAACAGTAAGTTAAATCAAAATACAAAATTACAACCAGTTACTTACTCTGGCGGACATCTTGCTACAGCTATTGACGTTGTACACTGACGAAAAGGGCCGTTATACTTCGCTTAGAAATACTAGCATAAAGCTAAAGATCAAGTCCTCTTGAAACACGTTTATTTTCTGGTCGATGGAAATTCGTTTAGAACCGTCTTTCTTTCACGTTTACACCATTATCGATGGCTAATGTCTCTATTTTATCTCCCGCCGGGCGTTCTTAACCCTTTTGATTCTAAAGGATCACATTACAGACCACCGTGCCAAAACAGAAGTAGTGCTACAGTTTTTATAATTATCAATGAATGTTGGTTATGTTTTCCAAAAAGGACAGATTAATGGATTCCAGAATAATTTCAAGAAGACCCTTTTTATAATGCAACTGTCCAGTCAATGATGTTATTGCAGAATTGGCGCAGAAACTGGGAAGCGCTGTTAACAAATATCTTAAAACCAAAAATATTGACTGTTAGCCATTTTGTAATGAACGGTTTTTGACACGATCAAGTAGATAACAATATAAAAGTCGTGCTTTTCCAGCAATTGTCTTGGAATTGTTTTGTGGAAAACTACACGTTTCAGTAATTATGTATGAAATCCTAATGCCGCAGGGTGCAAGAGAGGGTTCAACAAGGGGTCAAAAAAGTAATCATTCTATTATATTCTTCACTTCTGCGGAAGAATAGACCTATGTATAGTTTTTACTGTAAAACAATGTTTTCACGCACAAGACTTCAGGTCCGGGCTGCGGACAGGATTTGTGGGATCTAGGAAAAATTATCCAGTAGGCCCCTATGAAATACAAATTGTAACAGCTATGGCCCCCATGACCGCTGTGAGCCCCCAGAATTTTATTGTAGTTGTCCTACCATGTCCGCGGCCCTGTTTTGTTTGGTTTTGTTTGTTTATTTTTTTTGTTATTTTTTTTTCATTTATACAAAAGAAGTCGCCCGTTTTTTAACCAGCGTCACAGATTCGACTTTATTTTTTGTTGTTTTAATGACGCTGTATATTGTTCCTATTTAGAAGGATTATATTATTAGAAAAAGACAACCACGCAAAAATAAAATCATCATCTTTTTCAGCCAGGACATTTGCATTTAAATATTTCTTTTCATTTTGCACATTAGTCACTCACCGCCTAAAATCACTACTAAAACAATGAAATATCCGAGATATAATTTACGGTTACAGCAATTTACATAAAATAACAGATGGTGACATGGCTCATCCATTTGTAGGTAGATATAAATAGATACACAACATCAGCAGTCAACCTGAAGCCAACTAGTCGAACCATAAAACATTTTCAAGCTTTGATTCTAGTAGAAATGGTTTTGCAATCTTTCGTAACTTCAACGCTTTTTGTGTTTGTTGTTTGTCTTGTATAGATTCTTGTACTTGCCTTGGAAAAAGTACTCAGTTTGAGTCAAAACCGCTCAGCTAGTGAGAAACTATCTTTGCACTGTTAGTTTGTCAGTTTATTGCATTTATCTTAATCAATCCCCGACACACGCGATTCCATGCTGGATCCAGTGAACTCGAAAGGACTGTTATTCGCCATTTTATTTGTATTCATAATATAGAAATTTTGCACAAAAATCACAAAATGAAAAATTAAAATGTCCCAATTGTAAAATGTTCATGTGTGATCACCATAAAATCTGTCTTAATAAAGAACAGTTTTGAAATAATTATAATACTGTATAATCGCTATATTTGCTTTTACAAAGCAAGGGGTTGGGAATCTAAATCAATTTCAGCTGAATAAACAGATTCCGTTTTTGAATAGGCGAAGTGTCATTATGCTGGAAACAGACGTTGATAAGACACATAAAGGAGAAATATATAAATATACATTTTAGCGTTAAATACCATTAGCTACGAACACTTATTGAATATACTGATATCATTATGGTCCGACTGCATAGATCCAGATCTGCAGTTGCATAAAGCGCTGGAAGATCCGGATCTATGTAGTTTGTTACGAGTAATCAGTACAACTAGCGACATAGACACTAATCTACCAACACATGATGTGACGGCAGATGTGGGTCTATATTGTTTTACAGTTGGACCTGACTATAAGCGAAGTAAGGACAGCAAACTAGAGTGGACAGAAATTATGAAAGACTGCTTATGGTGTGAGACCTAGTTTAGCCTATGTTCAAACACCCAGTCACGCTTTCTTAGTACTTTGTACGTAAATATTTCTAAAATATATTAAGCAAAATTTATGGACAACTACTGTTTATAGTTATAAACTGCTAAATAGTTCAATTCAGTAATGGGTTCACATTGAATGCTATCAAACAATATAGTATTTTATTTCCAACTAGGTTTGTCCCATCTAGTGAGTCGAAAACTAACAAATACAAATAACTTCGTTTCTTTGTTATGGTCAACATTACAACTAGCTAGGCAAACACTGGTACTTTCTTTTATTTACTAACCACAAGCGTGAATAACTTTCCCGATCTGACAAGAGATAGCTACTGGACTGAAAGCTTGCAGAGGCTCATGTTATAAAGGCCTAAAAACATGTTCATACTGGTAAAAAAGATAATCGCAATAGCTGGAGCGTATGGAAGGCACTAATTTAAAAAAAGTAAAAGCTCAAACAACGGACACTTTATTGGGAAAGCCGAAAAAGGAGAGAGTTAAAAGCTTCATGCAATAAATGACAATATAAACTGTAATATGAATCACGTGAGAAAAGAACCACAATTAACTGCCACCCCGTTTTTCCACATTTAAAGACATTTACGCATGCAGAGTAAGTCACTGTGACACAATTATAACTGGTGAAATTTCTAACTTGCAGTAGATTGTGGAAAGATTTTATACCCCAATATTTACATGAATGTGTTCAGGGCCGACAAGGGGGGAGGGGGCAACCGGGAATATATCCCCGGGGCCCGGGCCGAACAACACATTTTAATTTTATAAAAGAAAAATTTTGCTTGAACAAGAACTAGGAGAGGCCCGGGTGTTTCTTACCCCAGAGCCCGTGATCGCTCTCTACGGCCCTGAATGTACTGTTCTCCACTCAGACTCACATGACACAAGAAACGGATTAATTGAAGGAAAGCCGCCATATTTTAATTCATACTTGATAGTTAAAAACTGTAAAATCACAACTTGATCGAGCGTGATTAAGACAAATAATCATGTGAAAAAAAGCGAAGTGAGTGTTTGGAGAACAAAAAGAAAAACTAACTGCAGAACCGATCGGGTCAGTGAAAAAGGGGCCCAATGGCCAATTAGCCGTGTGAGACACTTTGCCGAACGACCAACTCGCTCATGCCACATTTTACAGAAAGACAAACTCGCCGACTTAATTTATTGAAAGTTGGTGAGTTATGTAGAAAAGTTGCCGAAAACTCGTCGAACCTCAGAAAAATAAAAAGAATATAAAGAGTTATATTTATTCAAGAAATTACGTATTCATGCGTATATTTTCATTAACTGTATCGATCAATAACTAGTAAAAGTAACAAAACCATAGTACGTTAAAGTACAAAACATACTTATGATGTCACTGTTCCTTCCACTATATTAAATAGTTCAGTATATCTAGGTTTAAAAGTCATATTAGCATCAATTTAGCCGAACAAACTAAAATGCCATGAGAAAAGACGGGGTTCTTTTCAATTTTAAGGGACTTACTGGGGGAAATATCAAGGTGTAAAGAAAAGACAACTTAGAAGAAATGATAAAAACAATGTCGCATGAAATGGTTAACTATTCAATGATTACATATGCATCCAAGTTATCGGATATGCAAACTGTTATGTTTATGCAGCGTTTAAACAATAGTTCGGGTTTCATTTGTACACGGAAAGGCATTTTCCAAACAAATCGACGAACATTGCGTACAAGTGAGTATTACGACTCTATAGTCTTAAAATAAGTAATATAAAATACCAAAAACCAAAAAATTTTGTAAAAATCAAAAATAATTTATTTGTCTACAATACAAAGCGAAAATATAAAAATACATTACGGTATTGCGAATGAAACCCCAAATAATCAAGAATTTCTAATAAAGTCCTGATGAATAAAGTTCTAAATAAACTTTAGTGGTATTTCAAATAATTTCCAACGCTGAAGGTGTTGATGTGCCTGTAATGGCCTGTAATGGTCTGCAGTCACTAATGTATTAATGTACAAATGACCGGAATAGTAATGACGTACCAGCAGTCATTAGATGAATCATAATAATGACATCCAAGAAGTCCTTGTATTACGACTCTATGGTCACAAACTATGTAACAGAAAGAAATAAAACCAACAAGTTTTGTAAAACTTAACAAATAATTTAATTATAAAGTTATAAATGAAAATGTGAGAGGAGCTTAATGTATTATGAAGTGAATCCAAAATAATCCTGATAAACTTTTATGAAAGTTCAAAACATCGAAAAGTTCCATATAAATTTTAAAACCGGAAATGTACTGGTCCGCGAAGAATCGTGTCGTTGTCAAGATGGCGTCGTTCAGAACTCCTTTGAATAATTCACAAGAGTTCTAAAATAATATTATAGTCCAAATAATGAGCACTTTATATTTCCGCTGAACAGTCCAAACAAATGTTTTTACCTCTCAATTAATATCCAAGTACAATATAAAACACGTCTGCAGACTTACAACAGGAACCAAGAAATAAGGATGACTAAAATCGGAATGAATGTAATTGCTCAGTTCTTTCCTTACAAACACCTTCTATAGCGAATATATTTCACAATATACCCTACATGACGGATCTTGCTACTCAGTTTGCCTCAAACTTGCATACTCATGTGAAATAGCCCAACCAATGGGAACGGACTGAATTCTTCCAGAATAATCTTAGCCCCATCAGCTAATGAGAAATTAAGCCAAAGTCGTCATTAAGACTCTTATTAGTACTTGTTATCAACACAAACGTAAGCATATGTTTATGGATCCTATGTAATGTTTACTCTGTTAAGAGACTCAGGTCACGTAGGCAAAATCTATCGAAAGATATTCTGTACAATTTACAACCATGAATACAAATTAAAAAAAAAAATTAAATGAGATCTTGTACCAGGACTTACAAAAAGTATAGATATCCATAAAACTTGTTTGAGTTCACTATATTTCCAAGTTAATGTCTATGTCCAAGAAAATTATTATAGAGCAGTTAGTAATTCCAAAGCATAATAAATAATTTAACCCAAATCAAAATCTGAATACAACAAATACAATTTATTTGTGACCAATTGTTATAGAGTATACAGCTTCAGACTTGCACCTCTAAAAAGACTGTTAGCTCCGCTTGGTAATTTTCACTTTCTGAACTTCAAAAGAAAATTGAAAAAAAACTAGCCCATAACTTTTTCAACTTTTTATATATTTTAAAATACGTTGATTGCACCGTCAAAAGCTGGTATTATCTAATAAGGCAAAATTCATTTTACTGTTGTAAAATTTGCTAAAGTTAGTGTACTTTGGACGTACTTTAGACTCATTTATCGAGCACAAGGAAACAGCCATTTTATCAGCTATCTGCGGTGGCCTAGTGGTAGAGCGTCCGCCTCGGATGCGGGAGGTCGCGGGTTCGAACCCCGGCAAAGTCATACCAAAGACTTTCAAAAATGGTACTAACAGCTGCCTCGCTTGGCACTCAGCACTAAGAGGTTAGTGCGAGGACTGGTTGGCCTGGTGTCAGGATAATGTGACTGGGTGGGACATCGTGCTACATGTCTGCGGCATGATGCCCCAGTGCCAGACATCACTATAAACTGTCACACTGCAGACATCGTAGCGATATGACTGAAAAATTGTTAAAGCTACGTTAAAAATCTAAATCACACACACACACACACACACACACACACACACACACACACACACAATGCTTTAGATAGTGCATAGTTTACATAACCACAGCATATAGACAAATTTCAGTCACAGTACATGAAAGCAGGATAGAGGTAGGCCAACAAGCTCTCCATTGTGCACGTTGTCAATGCACACAACTTCATCTTATACTGGTCCCTCTCTCAGAAGTGCATAACAACTGTATAGCACTACCTATGCTCGAAAACGATCTTCGGCAATATTGCTTTTCGGCAAGATACCGCTCCTGCAGTGTTCTGTTGGTCATTTAATGTTCGGCGAGTTTGTCGTTTGACGATGTGTCCCATCAGCAAGTTTGTCATTTTGGAAATGTCATGTCTTCGACTTGTCCGTTCATCGAACGTTGTCATGCATACAAGCTAAGCAACGGACCAATCAGAATGAGCCAATATGACACAGTGCCTGAATCTTTGTTTTGTTTGTCTGAGCAACACTTGGAAAGCTGTATCGTGCCAAGTAAAGTATAATAAAGTGCCTTGCGCAAGGTCACATCACCGTAGCCTATATCGGCTGATGCGAAGGTGAGACTCGAACTTGCACCCTTCTAATCAAGAGTCAGCTCTTTAACATCTAACCATTGTGACTTATACAAGAGTGCAAATTAATCAAATGAAGCAGTCTCTCCAACCACACTGCCAACTTGACAATAGTCTGATACTTTGGCAATAAAGTACTGAGCTGTTGTCCTCGATCTGTTAATTTCGTGGAATTAAGAATCTCGTCTTCGATAATTTCATTTACATTGGTATCTGACAAATTACCCACAATGCCAGGAAAAATGGAAAGAAACAGGAAACTTCAGAAAGTAACAGGAAACATTTGCGAATACTAATGGGCCACTTGCCCACGAGAGATTACTTAGATGTTAACAAATTGTTCTAAATTGCGACGCCAATACCTCCACTGCTGTGTATCTGTAAACAGAAGTGCAAAAAATATATCGGCGGAACTGATAAGAGTGTCAGCTAGTCTCTGACAAATTAGTGATCGCAAAAAGTACATTGATGTAGTCAATCACGACTTCGTATATACCGTGTATGTTCGCTGTCTTGAAAGTTTCAGGAAATGTTATCTTTCAAAGAATCACGAATGAAAGAAAATGTAATTTGCGAAAGTGTCCATATCCCTCAAACTCCGTCCCCATGGAATAGATCAAAGTTATAAACCTTATACACATCTACAGACAAACAGCCCAAATCATATTCCAAATTTTGAAGTCGGTATCTAAAGTATTGAAGGAAGAGCTGTGAGAAACACGCACGTACGCACGCCCGGAAGAGCAGGTTCATATAAAGCTCGTCTTCTGAAAGCATACAGATTGAAAGAAATTTCCGTCTTCTTGGCTGAAATGAAAAGATTTTTGACATCTTTCCTGTACTTATACTTATCCATTACCAATAGACATAAAGCTTAAAATATATTTTGATATCGCAGATAAAAGTAATCGATCCTGAGCATAATATTCTCAATCCGTAAGTAATGTATATGGGACAAATTATTGATTTTCTTTTTAAAAAAATGTAACGAAACCTTTCCATATTGTATGTGCATCTGGTGTTTAGGCTATAAATAGACACATTCTTCGTACTCAGGGTCAATGTCAGGCTTCTATGCGGGTCGATTTTTGGGTTCTGAACACAACAGACAAAAGGATGTTATGGTCGGTAAAAAAAATCCAATCGACCTTCCAGTCCTAGTAAAGATAAAAGGATTTTCTTGTACCAAGGCGTGCATGTTTTTGTCTGTAAAGGTATATTCAAATTTCTAGAGGTACTTACAACTAAAAGATCGATAAAACTGATTGAGTTAGTAAACAGAAAGTACTTAAACTGTGTTCAAAATGGTCGATAAAATTACAATGTTCTGATTGATTTTAAACACTATACAAACAAGTAATGTACAGATCAATGCGCATTCTTTCTGCTTGTGATTGCAGAACAATTCATTGCCATATGCTTCTAATTACAACAAACGATACGTTGCAAGACTGAACACACGAAACAGTTTTTATTTGCAGCCAGGCGATCTCGGAACTGTGGCTGAAGACTCGACCAGTATTATTTCAATCAGCAAGACTCGATCGTCTCACATTCTGTTAACAAATAATGGAAAATAAAGGAAAAAGATCTGACAAGTGCTACGAGTTCGCACGACATTAACGTGCATGTTGAAATCGAAGCAAACTATCAACTCTATAAAACAATATTTGTTAAAACAGTATTTAATGAGTGTCGATACTGTTTTTTAAACATTGACTGCCAAAGCACTGAAACCATGTTTACACTCGTGTAGCGCGGTACACACTGGTGCAGTACGATACGACATCAGTTTACACTGTTACGGTAAATACTATTGTTACCATTCGTTAATTAAATTGTAATAACTAATAGCAATATTTAAATGGCCCCAACCAGGGACCAGAGCCGGTGGTAGGAGTAGTTGAATTCAGCGTGTGATGATGTTGCATTCCAATCCATATGTAAACTGGGTTTTGGAATTTAAGCGAAGAACTTTCTTTTAAACAAAAACCCAACAGAATAACAAAATGTATACCCGTTATAATTCATAATCCCACAATTCCGCCCAAAGACAAAACCCAGGGACATGTACAGTAGTAACAGATAGAGGATAAATACCTTTCTTTGTTTTGAGTAGATAACAATATATAATTAGTGAAGCTGAAGTTGAAACACTGTATTGTCACAAGATTGTCACTTAATTTCGGTTTACAGTGAATATTAAGCAAAGCCCGATTATCCATTGTTTGCAAACACGATCGTACTACTTCAAACAAGTTTAATACTATATTTAATCAGGTTTTTTGTTTAAAATGTGTGCTGTTTTTGGTTGAGTAGTACAGATATACAATACTGTATGGGTGACACATGGCAACAAGTCATGTCAGTTCAGTCACTGACAGTCTACATGATTGATGTAGAAAGCTCTTTTATTAGTGAACACTACGTCAGTGTATCCCCTCAAAGTACCCCCTATGCACCTCTACATACTTTCTCAGTCTGATTATCCAAATATTATATGACAATTATTATGGACTTTTGGTTATGTTCTTTATACAGTGGAAAACTGAACTTCCAATCAAATGGCGGCTTTCAAATCGCATGCCCCTCCGCGAATCGTTGGCAAGGGCATTCATCCAAAAATAACTTGAAGCTAAACCAGGTTTGTGAGGAGGATGTGTCAAAGTTTTGGAACCTGTGCTCCTTTAGGAAATCTGTCTTCACGGCGGAATTATGCACTGATACGTTGTCATAGAGAAGACGGATCCCTAAGGTACCTGTGCGCGGACAGGTGGTTTGGTAGTGTTCTACAACTTTTGGTAACACGACTGAGGCATACAAATGTCCCATGACACCAGCAGAGTCAAGGATAGGTACCTGGACGATCGGGCCTATTGCATCGAAAAATAACACGTACAAAACTCTCTTGACAGCTCGATTAAGCTGAGCGATTTGTGGTCTTAGCTCATTTCCTCCTATCCAAACTTTATTATATCTGTTGAGTCGACTTCAGAAAGTAGATCCATGTTTCATTACCTGTGACAGTCTCATTCAAGTTTCCAGGTCACTATTTTCATACTTGACGAATAGCTGTTTGGCGATTTCAACCCGATTCTGTTTTTGATCAGTCAACAACGAGAGACCCAGATTTGACAAACCTTTATGAGCTTCCAATGATTCTATTCTTCATTACATTAAAACAGCTGACGAATTATTACTATTTATAATAGAAACATCTGTGGAACAATTTTATTAATTTGCCCCTTCTGAATAGCCAATTCCCGCTCACTAAACGCACTGGTCTCCTAGAACGTGGGTCAGTGTCCACTAATATGCGACCATCTTTGTAACGATGCAACCACCCTCTGAATTGGAGGATATGACAGAGAATTACATCTGTAAAATTAATCCCAGGAGAGTACTCTAAGAGCGCACGGATTTTACAGTATGTTCTTGCTCTGTTGCAGGATTGTTCTCCTACATTTTTGTATTACTGTTATCTACGTTACATGCATATATCTGCAAGCGTTTGTCGTGGTACATGTGCAGCTGCATATCATTAAACTTGGTAATTATTTCTAAAAGAAGTGTATGTGAAATGTAGATCACTTACTTTCTTTTGTTGTGTGTGTCTGTCTGTCTGTCTGTGCGCGCGATTTGGATTTTAACGTAGTTTTAACAATTTTCCAGTCACATTATCCTGACACCAGGCCGACCAGTCCTAACACTAACCTCTTAATGTTGAGCGCCTAGCGAGGCAGCTGCTAGTACCATTGTTATGGTTTTTGGTACGACTCGGTCGGCGTTTGAACTCTCTTTTGTTGTAAGGTATGGTAATCATAGCGAGTCATATAGTCATCGAGTTTCGTAATTCTAGCATTAACGGAGCTTGAGAAACAAACTTCAAAAATAAACTGATTAAAATCACTGAAGCGTAAAATACTGGTCACCGTGACATACTTTTGTTGTGATGTTGTAGTACTGGTCAAGAAGCATTCCACCACCAAGCTTAATCATTTCAGTATAACAGTATTTATACAACGTGCAAAAGGACCGGAATTAAATGCAAACATGTACACTTAATGTACAAATATGTGTGATGTTAGCTCTCTCAGTCGCATCCCACTGGGGGACATTTGCTACAGAACGCACTACAAACCGCGCCTCACTGGGGATATTTGCTGCAGAACGCACTACAAACCGCACCCCACTTGGGACATGTGCTACAGAACGCACTCAAAACTGTTGCCTAAAATCTAGGAAGAAAACACGCTTGAGATACAGTGAGGCTGTATGTATGTATGTATATGCTTTTATCTGTGCGTACTCTGGAGGAAGTGCAATAAAGTTTTATTAAAATGACAAACAACTATTTATACAGTAACAGCATTACTGACCAAATATGGTAAATCTGTTATACAATAGAACCCAAAAATAAGTGCTGGAAGGAAACAATATATCTTTCAATAAAATGTATATATCTATATGCAGAGTATACATTTCTGTCTCAAAGTAACAGTTGTGATACAGCAGTCTTTGAAACATGTTTGATGTACCTATATGATTAATAACAATAAGCAACAAGTCTCTTTGCCTGGAACACTGCAATTTCGTCTTAAAAGTTTCGGTATATGTACAATATATCCTCAAGAACGGGATCCTATGGATTACATATAGCTAGAATTTCGAAAAACATTTTAGCACTCTCACGATGTATATAACATATAGAATAATTATTATTATTCTCTCATGTCCTCTTTACCCTCACTAAAACCTTTGGACTCACTGTCAATATGGGATATCTAATTATATTCAATGACATTTTTCTTCCTCAAAATTTTCAAGAGGAATGACTGCTTCAGTCTGTGAGGTAGTAGCAAGAACGTTAACAAAAGACTACATTCTGATAAATACTATAGAAAAACCATAATACCCCATAGGGATACTTGTACTATTTTGAAACAGTTAAACCCTGCAATGATTCCGTAGTGCATCCAAGAGATGTTTCATTTTGTACAGCTGAGATGTTGTATTGAATAAAGCACCTAACTAGTGTAGAAAGTTTACTAAGACCCATGAAGTTAAAAGGCCCGTGTAAAGCATTTACCTATATTAAATATGGACGAGTCTGGTTGTCATTCACGAAAAACTTTCGTAAGTGAGAATGACTTTTATTCAGATTTTGTCCTAGATAACGGCTGTACAATATCCATAGCAACTTTATAAAAGGGCTTTGTTACAATTGGTCTGCAGACCATCGGTGCTCTAGCGCATGTGAACCGTTTTACCTCACCTAACAATCACGGATCATTGTACAATATTGTCTGACCTCGGCAAATATCCCAGTCCAATACAACTGAAGAAACGTTTATTTCTTCTTTCTTTTAACCAAGTGACCTTAAAAGGGTCAATCATATGCCAGTTCCATTATCATTTTTTTAACCCCTGCTGATAGGACGATTTGCTCCCCTCTGAGTGAACCATAACCATAGTGCCATTTTTTCAAAATATTGTTGTCCCAGAAGAAGGCATTTGGCACCTCCTCGACGTCTTCCCGGGTAGCAATGACTCTGTCCCTAACACTTCGCGGGAAATTATCTGGAGTCTGAAGTCTCGATGACCTGTCAGAAAGTTTGTAAAAGTTGGCATCACCATGCTAGTTGGTATCTTCTGTTTCAATGCCACTGTTGAAATTTCATTGTCTTTTTCATTCTCACGATTGCTTATATTCTCCACAGTCATTTCATCATCGATACCTTCGCGATCGACGTGATGACGACAATTGTCCCCCTTCTTGCTAAGTATATTCATCCCCCAAAGATCTTCGGCAGCAACATTTGGGACAAACTCCATTTGTTTAGGTCCCTTGTAATGCGCAACGTCGAAGCACACACAGCCAATCATGCCGACTGCTGTGTATAAACATAACCTTTTACCCCTCCAACTTGCAGCTTAACTCGATCGTCTTTTACTTTGGTCATATCAAAGCCAGTATCCTTCAAGAAAATGATTTCACATCCATTTGCAAAACCTGTTTTACATATGAGTTTTTTGTCAATAAGCAAAAGATGTGGAATTACCATGATGTTTCCCACTATTCACTAGATTATTCTTAGCAATACGTCCCCATTTTTGTATCAATAACACTGCTTATACATACGTTTGGATCGGTCATTTTTAGACGTTTGCGTCACTAGCTAGTACTTGCATTGCTACTGTTGCGAAAAGCATTCTTCTGGGCTTGCTCTTGTGTATTAGTAGGCATATACTCCTCTGAAGCCTCAATGGCTGAACATGACAGCTTTTGCTCCTCGTAATCCACTGTGCCTAATTTTGTGGCAAGGCTTACAATAATAAAAAAAAAAAATATCTTCGCGAAGACGTATAAATGGGTCTCGATCTTTCAAGAAACTATTGATGTGTTGGTCAATCCTGGCCATCAAACCTCACTAAGTCTCGGTCCTGTCTTTCTTTACCATCAACTCCATAGCGAAATGCCCATGCGGTCGTTTACCAAAGTGATCAATTTCCTGAGATCCATGTAATAACCACAAGTTTACGTTGCAGCTTGTCTAACCTCACATATCCAAAGCTTCCGCAGTCGTAATACCTTTACACTATTATACCATTTAGCCAGCTTAGCGACTGCTCTGAACTATGCCATGAAGGTCATGATATCTTCCCCTCGTTAATGCTCATTGTTTGAAAAATTACTTTGAATGACAAGGAAGATGACATCGTTTTATCTGTTGAGTTTTCTTTATGTCACATTCACCCAACACTTTATTTCGAAACCGTGTTTGTTCCTTTCTTACTTTCCCCTTTTCTAACTTCGGTTTTTGACGTTCCAGTTTGAATTAAAGCTACTATTGTCTGAACTCCAGTTCCCTTTCACTATTCTTTGAGGCTGAGTTTTGCTTCGTTTCTTAAGATGGTGGCAAGAAATCAATATCAGTGTTGCCTTCAGACTCCTGAGTCTCCGTGCCCGTGAATTCCATTAAATTAGAGGATGTACCCTCAGTTTCGATATCATCAATAATAGACATATTGACGTACTGTACACGTACTATACGTTCCATCGCTGTATCCACGGCCACTGGACTGGTCTTGTTTTCTCTCTTTTCCGCAGATTTCACGAGTTTTACGCGTAGAATCGTTAAAGAGACACGCACTTCGCACTAAGCAGTCAACAACTGCATGTGGAACACTATACTATAACAAGTCAATGCTAACCACACACACTACCTTTTTTAGCTGAATCTACAATTTCCAGAATTATTAAAGACAATATCAATGTAATTAATATACCATTCTAATACATTCACTCAGAATTTGGAATACAACATACAGATACCATCCACACACCCACACCCACCCACCCACACCACCCCACCACCCAATGTAACAGGCGATATCCACGGTCGCACAAGCATTAACTAGTGGTCCAACATTTTGTATGTGCAATTAAATCTGAAAACAACAATCCAGTGTTGTTTACAATACCAAGCCCAGTAGCTAAATGCAATGCTCTACGGTTCTATCAATGTTTTAAAATGGCTACAGATAAGTAAATTTTGCATGATTTAATACGTGTGCCTTATCCAAAGGAGTGGAACTGGTACAAGCTCAGCTGGCCGTGGGACGATAAACAATATCAGAGTCCCTGTTTGACAGTTACTAGTATCAACTGTCCAAGATGCTGGGAGTAATGGTCTAGCTGTCACTACAGACAGAACCTGATATGCACTGAGTAAACTTATTATTAACACAGTCATACTCATAATGCCTTGCAGAACATTACCAACAATGTTTTGTAAAGAGGGCGTCGTTTCGTACATGAATTTCCGTTACCTTTGCTGTTATCTGCTACAAATAACAGTTTTTACTGAAACTGAAATACATTTACTGGCACAAAACAATTGGACTCCATTTTTGACAATGTTTGCATTATTCAGACTTAATTCAGCATTTTGACTTTCTTATTCCTTAAACGGAAGGATTATCTCCTCAACTACTTTGAGAATTACTTCGGTTTACGCAAGGCTCAATTCCTCTATCATCAAGCGTACTCAACTTGTCACGTTTATGACTAGAACCAATTGTTACACAATTTCTGATATTCCATTTGGTTTTATCAGCAAGTGCATGCCCCATTCATCACTATATCACTTTTGATTTAATTTTTCAGTTATGTTCTTGTTAGTTCTTATCTTTAGTGAGAGACAGAGAAAGAACAAGAGATGGAGAGAGAATTTATTTTTTTACTTGATGACCGTTCACCGTGGCACCATTCATATGAGCTTTGCCTCCATAAGGAACGCTGGAAGGACGGTTTTGTTGCTTTGGGGCTGGTGTCGATGATCCGGATCCCATTGTGACAAAATTATTCTTTTTCTTAGGTCTCACGTTGCTGCGCTCATGACGTCAAGTCTAAAAAGGAAAAGCACTTAATATTAACTTATGCTATTCAAGATCATTTTAATTTTGTCATATTTTGGGTCTGTTTTTATCATTAATGATGTTTTCCAGTTACATAGAAATTAATCTTTTACTTTTAATTTAATGAACGCTTGCAATATTAAATATCACGATTTAAGAAGGGAAACGTATAGATCACCCTTCTTTATAATCTATATTGTTGTAAATGAATTGCTACATCGTACCAACACGAAAGTATAAGGTGGCATGAAAGTCTATGACTTGAAGCAGACATTGTGATTTGCCCCGGCTCAAAGGTGGTTCAAAAGAATGAAGATATGGTAGTGAACAGCTTAGAAACTCGAAAGAATAATTTGCCTCTTTGGAGAGTTCTTGCAGGTAATTCTGGCCATATCTGTTGAAAAACATTTGTATGAAAATCCTAATTATATTGAAAGAACATTTCATATCAGCGCATCAGTAATGTGCACATCAACTTTGTCCATTGCATAGCCTTCTATAATTACAGTAAAATATGTCCGGAATAATACAATTGCCCCACCTTGTCATATTTTGTTAATAAATAACTAAAACTTCTTAGTTCTGTTGCAATATTATCATTGTTTAAGGCGAAATGGGTTTTGGATTGGACGTTAGAACACCCAACACGGTAAGTTATAAAAGGTTCCATAAATCCTTTACTTTATGCCCGACTATAAATCCCAGGAAGGATATAGTCTTCATTCCATTTAAGTTTCGGGTTTAGATAAGTTTCTTGCACACTGTTGGCCGAGGTGGTCGCCAATTTATTAGCATGCTGGACTGGCGACTAGAAGGGTGCGTGTTAAAAAAACGGTCTAAATCAGGCACGATCTGTTTCGCCTTAGCGGTGTGTCACCCAGCAACGTACTTTACTCACATGGCCTCTGCACAATATAACCATTAATATGTTGATGCGCCGTTAAACATCATCAATTCAAACCAGCCTACGATTTTGCGATTATAACTTCCTCCTGCCAAAAGAAGGCCATTGTGACCTACATTTCAGGATTTACCGTTTAAGGCAATGTTTGGTGTTTTAATTAGTTTATCATGCAATATAGATCGCAAGGTCATGTATCTTCATGCTTGGAGGTTTCTTTGTTAAAATGCGCCTCCCTCCAAATGTAGGTCACTGCAGAGTTATGAGATAGAATAACCTTATAGTGCTTCTAAACATAAGAAAAAATGGAGCGAAATGACCAAACAAGGCATTTGCACCTACAAAAAAACCCCAAGAGTCTTCTTAGTTCCATGAAAATGATTCCATTTTCACTGTATCTAAAAGTCACTGGAGATAAATTGCACAATTACCAAGGCTGGTGATTAATGAAATTTAGAATATTACGGAATCGTCCATCACTAACCACTGTGGCCATTAAGAGAGAGTGACCGTTGTCCATGAATCCAGGGAGACACAAATTAATAACAGCTTTATCAGGACTATAAAATTCCCATTAAAATTTAATATACCCAATCATCATCACAATTTTATTTGAAGATTTTTTAATGAAAATCCGAGCTATAAGCAATTGTTTCATGGTATATATAAAACGTTAGATGTAACCGTAAACATTATCACTTAATAATTGGCCGTAGTTGTAGATGATATTATTGTCTTTGAATGCATGCATGCATGCATGCATGCATGTATGTATGTATGTATGTATGTATGTACTGAACAATGATTCATTCTCTACGGAAGAAAATATTATTTCTAAAAATTAATACCTGAACGACAAAAGAGCAAAGTCGCTGTAATAAGTGACTTTCCAATATATTTATTGTTTTCACAGATTTTAAATAACCGTCTGGTTATGTAAATATGAGGGAATAATTATGTCGAGGAAGTAAACACAAGAAAGCAACAGCAACAACCAACAAAACCTGGGGAAACAAATCTGTAATTAGAACTATTTAGTCCTGTTGGCTTTTGTCACAGTTCAACCTACTCGTAGAAATGCAAATCAATACTTTAGGGGGTGCTCAACATATATCATGAACTTCTGAGAGATTGGCGGGTGTAAGGTGAAGTTGTTTATATTTGCAACTTTGGACCTCCATGAATCTCATCTTCTTCGTTCCTTTTCCCGTGACATCTCAGAAATAATTGTGGCTTGTTTCATGTTCCTGTCTTTCAGCATAACATTGGGGGGCCCTCTACAGATATTAAGAACTTCTGAGAAAATGGCGAGTGTAATTTGAAGTTGTTTACATGCACAGTGAAAAGAATGTTGGTATACCTCTATGTTACCATCATGTACTATGGCTAAAATTTCTTTGAATATTGTACTTGTAGAAACTGTACATGATCTAAGCACGGAGCTAACTAAAATTACTGCTCCCTTGTACTAAAAAAATCAGTATGAATTAGTCTGAATTACACTATCTTTAACAGTTATACAAATAGGGAAAAAGAATGTTGCCAGACTAGACAAAACCAGTTTCTGAAAATGCAATGAATGAATTACTAATAAAATGTAAAACTATGTTATCAGTTCTTTCTTTTTACAATTTACCTTTGATATTCAGGAAGTGGAAATGATCCGTTTTTTTGCACATCTGAAGTACGATCAAGCTGTATACTCCATAAGCCATATTACACACATCAATCATACACCAAAATAATGGGAATCAAAGTTCTTTGAACAATACCTAAAATATATAAGGTCTTTCTTAAATAGCCAGTCCAATGAGGAAAACGTTGAAAATACTTTTTCTTTGAAAACTAACCCTATGCAAAATACGAAACTGTAGAGTGCCACCTTAACAGAGCACTGGAAATCGTATTTACATTACAGTTGTTGTTGTTGTTGTTGTTGTTGTAGGGTTTAACGCCATTTTTCAGCACAAGATAGGCTATACGTGGCGGCCAGTATAAATGGTGGAGGAAGAACCCCGGAAAGAACCGCCGACCCACGAGAAGCTACTAGCAAGCTTTCTCACATACCCACATGGCCAAGCCCAAGACTCGAACCCACGCAGATAGAGGTGAGATGTCAGTGATCCGTAACGGTGAGTACTTTAGACCACTCGGCCACTCGGGGCCCCTTACATTACAGTGTCATTAATTTATATCAAGGAGCTATAGTGGCTCAATGGACAGACTGCCAAGCTCGCTACCTACAGGATGCTGGTTCGAATTCCACCATCTGATTAGCCGGGGTCGGTTACAATGGCGTGTCCTTTGACAAGACATTTGACTCCAACTGCCTGGAAACAAAATGAAATACTGTATTGCTGTGCCGTAAAACACCAAACCAAGATACACATAATGTATATCAAAGATTAAATGGAAATGCCATGGGCTTTTTAATCAACACTGACGCAACATATTTACTTTTCGAAATCTTTTCCGGCAATTTGCAAACTAATTGTTTTGGTTTCTCTGACCAGATTAAAGCAAGCTAACAAAATCTGGAATTTCTGAAGATGTATGTTTGATCGAAACCAGTGATAACTCTTTATCTCTTTATTCATTATAGGTGGGGAAAAAAAACAAACAAAACGAACAACAAACAACATCTCTAACATCCCGATATTTTTTCTCATATTCTTATTGTAATAAAACAAGGGATCTCTTTACCGAGCGAATCCAACCGTCATGAATTTTGCCACAAGACACCTGTTTTCCTCTCATGTCCAAGGATTTATCGACAATAACCGTTTACTAGAAACTCCAATGCGCCCAGATAATTTTCCTCTAATCACTGCATGACCACAAATATCACAACTGCACATTTGCATCAGAACTTCACAAATGCATGCCAGCCTCACAACTGCATGGATTCTCCTTATTACATTTCCGTAACGTAGCGCATGTACTTCACACCGTGAAAATGTAAATACAATTCAAACTATATGGAACTATTTTTCTTACTCTATCCCTAGGTCATCAAATCATGATTTTAAACTTCATTTCGCCTGTAACTCTACACCATATTTACCATCACAGCAACAATAAAAGGCGTCTCCAGATAATGGAACAATCACTTCTCAATTATTCCACTGTACAAATTATCAGACCCTCTCATAAATATTTCACATGGGAATACAGAATCAATCAACACAATCAAACTTTAATAGGAACTACCTGGCTACATGCCCACTTATGCGGCTCTGACCTGAACTTGCTACGCAACTAAACCATGCCATCATGAAGTCTCATCAACACTGCACTCTGTGAAGTTTGCCCCTAGCAATTGGCAAATTAATAGGGCTGAGGAATATTTCCCCAACACCGATTTCCCATAATCAAACAAATAATCACAAAAATCTCATAAATCTATAGAAATGGAGACGTAAATACAAATGTCATATACGCATGATTTATAATAGTACAGTATCTACTCTCTAGCAGACTTCCTAATATGAAGTGAGAAACGGAACTAATTCGTGATAAATTACGTCTTGACTGGAAAAATTCTGCATAAGTGATGTATGGTCACGCTCATATTAAACTTTCCTTCTAAACAAATATATGAGTACTGTTTTGGATTATCTAACATAGTGGGTGTTATACGCTATCACAAAAAAAAACAACAAACAAACAAACAAAAACCCCAGCCTGTTCGGATTTTTTCTTCTTCAAATTTATTCAGAAATCTCGTATGCTTCATAAAGTTCAAAAACCGAACAAAATGTCAGGAATGGATATAGGTGACTAGGTTTCCTTGCTTCCATAAGGTTGAACATTTTGAATGTTTTGGAAATGAACGTTTAATTGGTAATACATGGCCACTATGGTGTAAGAATGTCGTTAAACCACCTACCTACCTACCTACCTACCTACCTACCTACCTACATACATACATACATACATACATACACCGCTCCGGAAGCCTAAGTGGTTAGAGTGTCCGCCTCGGATGCGGGAGTTAGCGGGTTCGAACCCCGGCCAAGTCATACCAAACACTTATAAAACTGGTACTAGCACCTGCCTTGCTTGGCGCTCAGTATTAAGAGGTTCTTGTTTTTCAAACCTAATATGATATGCCGCTTTCTTGCAATTTTTATCACTACAAATGAAACAGAGTAATAATTTGGAGATTTACAACATCGCGTCATGTTTGACCCTAAAATTCTAGTCAGTTAGGATAGTTTGGGGAAAAAACCCAACGTTCTCATATAAACTGAGTTTTTTTAATTTTAAAAGTCACATGACCTCTATCAACAAATTATACGATTTGCATTTACAATCTTAGTTGATATAATGACATAATGCGTTGTTCATTTCTTTCTAATTCTAAAGAGCCAAAAACGCCTGGGACTTATTTCTTTGGTTAAAAATGGATTTCTGTGACCTATGTTGCAAGTGGTTTGAAAAATATTTCTCATAATGAATGTATTCATCACACTGAATGACTTAACATACAATACTCTCAAAGAAATGTGGCTTTGCAAGGCCAGCTTAAGACTGAAATCAATTCGATCAGCAACATTAACAACAACAACGCATCGATCCAAAAATACACATGCAGCTATATCCATGGCCGACCAAAGGTGGGGGGGGGGCAACCGGGGATATATCCCCGGGGTCCGGGCCCGTAAGGGGGCCCGGGCCGAACAACACTTTTTAATTTTATAAAAGAAAAATTTTTTTGAACAAGAACTAGGAGAGGCCAGGGTGGTTCTTTCCCCAGGACCCGTGATTGCTCTCTACGGCCCTGACTATATCTTTCCTTTGTTGCGCATGCGAAACAAAACTGTTATTTCTACATGAAATTTTGAATCATTATCAAAACGAATCGAGTGGTATCTAATTCAAACATAAACATTTTAAAGTTTTGAAAAGTTCTCTTACTTAATAGGCGTATTTGTGAACAATTATTTATATTATGCACACAAGAAACCTGCACTCGTTTCATACTATTTGTATTTACCAAAGAACTAAAAAGCTATAAAATGTGATTAAGTGCGTCAACTCATATCCATAATTAATGCTCAGTTCGTGGAAAGCATGTACATGACACGCTAACAGCTGACTGGATTCTTCGATCACAGGAAATTTCCCTAAACGCATCAAGGTGTTCACGTGTCTCATATTCCGATACGTAGTTTCCGTGCTATTATTCTAGGAATTTAAAAAATGAGAGAACGTCAGAAAGTATAATTACCCAAACATCATTTGACCCCGATAATTCAATCAGTTCAAACATTTTAGCGACGAATAATACGCTCTAATTAACAATGCCTCCATGGTATTAAGAACAAATTGCTTCCATCAACTTTAAACAGAATTATGCCACTTGTGTAGTTAGAGCGTCCGCCTCGGATGCGGGATGTCGCGGGTTCTAGCCCCGGCCGAGTCATACCAAAGACATAATAAAATGGTACTAACAGCATTAAGAGGTTAGTGTTAGGACTGGTTAATGTTAGGACAGGATAATGTGACTGGGTGGGACATCGTGCTACATGTCTGCGGCATGATGCCCCGGTGCTAGACATCACTATAAACTTCCACATTGCAGACATCGTAGTAATACGACTGAAATTTTTTTTTAAAGCTACGTTAAAAATCCAGATCATACACACACGCCACTTGATAAATGTTTTCTTGAATTTGTCAAGAAACATTTCAAATGGGTCATACTATTTTCCAACTTATTTTTAAAAGCTGTTAATGTTAAGAAACACTGCGCAGTCAGGGCCTAACTATCTACCTGCCTAAGTAACTGCCTACACGAATGACAAAAGGCAGAGGGCATGAAATTCGCACCAGGAACAAAATATCCATTGTTATGGATTATATTGTCTGGTATAGACACACACATTTGCTATTTTCTTCCATAAATTGAAAATGCGAATATAAATTTAGACCAATTTCAATCTGCAAAGAGTGAAAATTATTATTTACCTTTATCTCGAGTAACGCTACCTTCCCATGCCATCGTCAATTCTACACTGGCAGTTAACTCGCCAGTTACCTGTATCGCTTATGAGAAACATCTTGAACTAGACTCGGTTGATACCGCCTGCGTAAGAAGATAGTCATAATAAAGGGGATATACCTTTTGTATGCTGGAGGTATTCGATATTCTAATAACCACTGTATTGATCAAGAAACTGCGGCGCACAAAAGGTCAAAACCAACCAATACATTTATAGCGGTATCAAAGTCTAATTCAGTTTACTTCAAGACGGAAGTCATGACATTAAACCTCAGATAAACTTTTCAAATTTACTGTATATGCAAACCACATAACACATGTCATATGTCAAAACTCGAGTGTATGACAATTGTCCAA
This sequence comes from Megalonaias nervosa, assembly GCA_016617855.1. Taxonomy (NCBI): domain Eukaryota; kingdom Metazoa; phylum Mollusca; class Bivalvia; order Unionida; family Unionidae; genus Megalonaias; species Megalonaias nervosa. The sequence continues at coordinate 40,649 of JAECUM010004873.1, read as the reverse complement.
ATTCATACGTGATATGCTAAAACTCATATAACACTAAAATTTGACAAATTACATTGCATACATAGAAGCACATTGTACAGAAAATTTAACATATGTGCCAGTATTCACTTTAAGCACATACTTTGGTGGAAGTAATTAAATACATTGCGTAATATACAACATATATTATTATTATTATTATTATTATTATTATTATTATTAACTAATGCAAGAGTATCGTCGTTTTTAACATAAAACGTTAATAACATGGTAGATTAATGATATACTCTAAATCAACTGGAATTATAAGACCTAATAAATAGCATACCAACATTTACCCGAGTCATGATGTACGATGAAACTTAAGAAGGGTACACAAGGACCTTCGTCTGTGCGCAACAGAACCAAGCTGTGAAAATGACGTACAGGCATTTCTTTATTTCTTCCCTGAGAGAGAGAGAGAGACAGAGAGAGAATTGCACGAGTAAGTTTAAAAGAATGGATGCCATACGTCAATGTTCACACCTTGGGAAGGTCCACAGTGTTTCTATATCTAATGGAGTACAAAATTTGCTTCATATGTATACAATGTAAGTAACTTGAAGATTTCTTTTTTATAGTCTAAAAACCTCAAGTGTAATTAACTTCAGCCGTCTTATTCTTAGAGATGGCAAATTTGACCTTGCTAGCATATCTTCACACGAACTTATATGGTCATTAAAAATTAACCCGAGAGCTTTTTTATAAGTTTCTCAATTTCGGAGAATTTATCACCCTATAAATGCCATACTAATGACAACTGTTTGAGTTTACATTGTGAACGAGTAGCAAGTTGTTGGCTTTCCTAATACTGTTTCAGTATGTGCCTGATGGTTGAATCTCCAACGGTACATGTATATATCGTTGCAAGGATACCAGTGTTACAAAATACCGTTTGCAACCGTAAATTTTATCGTTGCAAGGAGTATTAGTGCCATTGCACCAATGAAATTTAGAGTTATAATGATATTTGGACACCGTTGGAACGTTACCTGTTGTTGTGTCCCTTCAGGAATACTGCATGATATTGATAACTATTGCTACAGGTGTGTATTAGTAAATTCAGATAGGAAATATGTATGCACATAATCTACTTTGAATTTGGGATTACGTGGAAAGTCATTGCTGTTTTACTTTAAAGGGGAGGTATACAGTTTTCTTTCAACCTCTGCAAAAAGAATGGCGTACTCGCTGAGGAAAAGGGCAATCCCAGCAACGAGACAGACAATGCAAAAGCATCAGACACTAAACTACCAGCCAACAAACTAAAATAACACCAACATGAAATAAACAATTTAAAAAAATGTAATTTACCATAAACACTATGCTGACCTTATGTAATTATATCTATGAACTCACAACATATCCCTGCGCGGATATTCTCACTGAAGAAAGCGGCAATCCCAGAAACGAGCCAGACAATCCAAAATCATCTGACATTAAACTACCAACCGACCAAATAAAATATCACCAAAATAAAATAAACAATAATAAAAAAATGAAGTACCGTAAACACTTTGAGGAGGGAAAGGTCCTTATGTGATAGACTGACTGTGCGAACTTTATGTAATTATATCTATGAACTCAAAACATATCTTGCACGTGATTCATGATGCAATTGTAACGAATGGTCTTGTTCGCAAAATTGATTTTGTTCTGACTATACGGACACATACATTAGTGCTGCTTTGTTACCTGCATGTATGCAGTCTTACTTAATTTCACACACACACACACACACACACACACACACACACACACACACAGAGCAATTTCCTTGGCATTTATAACATAAAATCGAAAGGAAATATACTTTTACACGACCTCCTGCTTCATGCCAAGATATACACCATTGCCTAAGTGATCAATAGGGGCATATGACTTGATAACCTTTAAAAAAAAACATGCATCACACAAATGTGAGTCACTTAAACATAGCAACACATGAAGTCGAATACATACCTATCGAACGGTAGATCTATTCAGAGCTATTCTACCAGCAATGTACATTTAGAAACCACACTTTTTAAATTTCTTTTTTTCGCACACTTTTTCAGTTCCTCTTTTGCAATGTTATTTTTACTAATGCAAGCGATTATTGACTTCTGAAGACAATGGCTTCTGAATGCAGTAATTATAGTCAAGTAATCAAAAAGTCTGCAATTTAGATTTTAAAAAAAAAAAAATCTTTAACAATTACTTCCTGAAATTGATTTTTAAAAAAAAATAATGGCTAAGCTATACTTTTCTGCCTCGCTTTTAACAAAAGCATAATAGCCACGTCGTGGTATTTCGGAAACAAAAACGTCACAACATCTATTTGCAAATCGTGACAAATCTACCAAGAAACATCATCAGGCTATGAATACATTACACACAGTTCAATAATAATTTCAGAGAAGTGTGGGCCTCTGTGTTTTTATTGTGTTCATTTTTGGCTTGTTTAATATACGATATTTAAAAATTAAAGAAAATACAAGGATAAACATTAATGTACTTCAATCATATTAAATTATTTTTGGGAAATGTCTTTAAAGAAGAATCCCTCGGATATTTCCACGCTTTTAATGAACACCAGATAGTAAATATTTTTATCACATGCCGATGCCTTATTTATTGAAACTGTTCAATTTTGGATCTAACGAGCAATGTCAATTATCCAAAGTCAAAGTATTCCGATTATCCTGCTGATCGAATAATTCTTATTTCGACTATTTTTTGTCAAAAAATACAGTTTTCCTATCGTATTTTGTTGCACATGTATTGATGTTAGACCCACGTCCTTTAAACTATGTGTATGTATGTATGTATGTATGTATGTATGTATGTATGTATGTAAGCTAATGCTTTATATGTCAAGTTACAAGTCAATGCTTTTGAACTACAAGTACAACAGCACTAAGGATATATTTTTTCCTACTTCAATGTTATGTACTCTACAATTAGTCTGGTTAACATACCACTGAATTCAGTCTTTTTCTTGCTTTCTAAAAATACTTGGCTAGTTTTAATCATGTTGCTCCGCCGGGACCATGAAAATAACTGTTTGTTTAAAGCCAAGTGAAATATCTGTAAATGACTGAGTAAAGAATTAAAAACATTATCATCGAACTACCCCGCGAAGGTTCTGGTTTCCTTACTCTAACACGACAAAAAGGAAAGTTATTTAGGTCAAAAGAATATAGTAATAAGCTGCATTTTGTCAAGTAGGTCATGACAAGTGGTTAGCGTTAATAAGGGCTTACTATTTGTTGACTAAGGTTGACTCCACTCTTCTCATTCTCTTCCAGCATGGAAATACACAAAGAAATAAGGCCACAACAAATAAGCACGCAATCCAGTTATTTACTTCTTAAAAGATACAAAAAAGAAGTAATTTGATGACCACTGTACCATTCATTTTACCAATAACTCGTTCTTTTTTAGATTTCTGTTTTCATTTACGCGCAAGCAATGTTTTTCTTGATTTGGTTTTGAATTATTTTATTGCGATATACTGTATATCATGTAAGGTTAGGTTGCAAGTTAGCTGGAAGTCCTCCTAGTCTGCAAATACATACATATTTTAAAGTAAAAGGCGTCATTGTTATAGCTAGATCCAATAACAAATAATCAGTTGGGATGTCCTTGCGTCTGAATATGTTCAAAACAATTATAGAAGTATTTCTTTACAAAGAATTGTGGAGGAAGGATACACTGAAGACAAGCACTGCACAGTGGCATTTACAGGTTATTTACAGCAGATTTTGCATAAATACCCGTTTGTTTTTACCCCCTTCCCTTCCGATTTCAATAACGAAAATTATTAATGTGATATAAAGGTGCACAGAACTTAGTAATTTTATCATTTCTAACCTGACTCTGACCAGCGTGGCACTAACACTGTCATCTCTGTGCGTTTCATACTTAACGGAGTTTCCATACTAACATAGCGCCATATTGCCTACACTATGGGCTATTCTATTTACCTTAGACAACAGAGTGACGTAGTTCATCCTATTCAGTAACTACCGGATAATTCCGTAAATTGCCGCAAGGCTGAGAGTTTAAAGTTATATTACTTTGCACACATGCACATAGAAATTACACTGCTGGATAAATCCACGTGAAAGGCAAATTTGTAGGTGTTCTTTTTTCCTTTGCTTGATTCGATATTGCATATATCGGAAAACAGACGACTTAAACTTTACCTTCTATATAGATACATGTGTAGTCGTGCATGCACCCCTTCGCTGAAAATGGACTTGTCCGTGAAGTGGAAATGACCAGTGAGCAGGGTCGCCTTTCGGGGGCGCTGACCAGTTATTATGTACTTTTGAAAGAGTGACGTATGTAAGGTGAGGGTGTTTGCATTTGAAACATGCACAGTGGAGAGAATGTTGGCATACCTCTGTGCTACTTTGATGTAATGTGGCTGACATTTCTTTGGATATTGTACTTGTGGAAATTGTACATGATATAAGCACACTGCTAACTAAAATCTAAATTACCTTGTGCTAAAAAAAAAAAGAAAGTTATTAGTCTAAACTTTTTAGCTTTAGTAGCTATTAAAATAGGGAAAATTAATTTTGCCAGACGAGACAATACCACTTTCTGAAAGTGCAAAGAATGAATTACCAAATATATAAAATGTAAAAGAAAGTTAACAATTTACCTCTGAAATTCAGGAAGTGAAAATGACCAAGTGGAGCTAGCACTTTTTTGAAAGGTGTACATCTGGAGTGAATCTGTGTACTCTATAAGTGATCTATCATACACCAAGGCTGTGTAAATTCAGTATAACCCATATTTACTACCCGTCCATCCATACACACCAAAATAAAGGGAATTAAAGGTTCTTTGAACAATATCTGAGATATGGAGGAAGCCAAATAGCCAGTATACCTAGTGAGGTAATACCAACATTAACCAATAGCATGTAACATTGCTTTAAAATTCTTCAGTCTCACGAATCATGGACGTTATCGTCGTTAAGAGAGCAGTTTAGCCTGGTACCCTGGTCTCCCATGATTTTTCCGCATGCGAAGCCAGGCACTCACCGTTTGAATGGCCGTGCGGGGAAATTCAAGATGGCGGAAGTAATTCAAGAAATAACATGAAATCAATCATTTCCTCTGTCGCCACTGGCATTTTCGTTGTATTAGTCACAACTATGTCAATTAAAGAAGACCCGAGTGTTAATTTAAAGTCGATAGTATGACTACATACTAGAGAGAAGCCATTACAATTGTATTGGGGTTTGGTAGGGAGGTTACGGTAAGACAAATAGCTGATTTGATCTAGGCCTAGTTTAATATTGCCAATGCATTTTTGTATTACTTCCGCCATTTTGAATTTCACAACGGGTACCAGCCTAAGCGTAGTTAACAAAAAATAAATTAATAAATAAATAATAAAAAAAATATTAAAAAAATAAAATAAATGGGGATCTTCATTATCTGGGCAAAGAAAGGAGTTAATCGATCGGTGAGCAAATATTATGCATCATCGTTGTCGAAAATGGAAGATAACATATCGTATCTGCATTAAAATAGAATGCACATTACCCTTGTGATTCTTTTCTATAATTAGTTTGTAACAGATTTCCCTAAAATTATATAATTTTCGTACCAATCAACGATTTATTGTTAAGAATTCTTTTTATATTTTGTAGGTTGGATAATTTAGTTTTTAAACATACCATAATTTTAATCCGACTATTCATTTTCAGCTAAAATGTTTTTCTTCTTTCTTACACAGTTCTTTGTCTTTAACGTATCAAACATTGATAAACGTACAAGAGTTATAGCTTGCGGTAAGTTTTAAATTATTAAAAATTTAAAAACACGTCTACTTTGCACAGAGACATTTTTATTTATTAATTATTGAGATTTATACTGTAACAGTACGTACAACTTTAACTGAGATTTTGAAAATGATTTGGGGTTAAGACTATCAGAGTATATTAGGTCTATACATGAATGCTCTGCTAAATTTTATTTTGATTAGCAGCCCCTCAATACATTCCAGGTTATATATAACAGATTCCAAAAAGAATATAAGGAGGAATATGGAACTTTCCTTTCCTTAATAAAAATTTCAGATAAGAAAATGATGTTAATAGCATTACAGTTTGATATATGTTAGGTTGTTGCTAAAGTCTGAACAGACGGAGTCTAAAATTATTAAGATATACTGGTTATATTGGCTTAAAAATTAAAATTAAATCTTAGTGTATTCTAGCGCTAACATTGTATATCTTTTAATTCACTGCAATATCAAATATGACATTATTTGCTTTCATTGATACATGTATTGTGGTATTATGTATGAATCATGCATTGTTAGAGATCATACAAGATCAAAAATTTGTTCTGGCGAAGATCTTGATAAATGTATACGACTTACCAGCTTACTTACACAGGAAGCTCGCATGCTAGTAGGCAACTGCCAAAACTACTCGTCCACCATATCAGACAGCATGCATACAGTAACCTATAATAGTTATTTACCCCACTTCTGACTAGTTTCTTGCATTTGCATTGGACAACGTGCGGCACCGTGACCCGAGACCGCACTGGGTCAGTAGGAAAAATATCAGGACAGTGTGGCGTGACGTTACGAATGAAGATATTTTGTCATACAATCACTCAACGGTTCATGCGTTCACTTAAGATGAAAGGATAAAAATGTGTTTCTTTGTGGCTTCTGTGGCTTCAGCGCCCATTTTCAGGACGTGATAGACTATACATGGCGGCCAATATATTTAGTGGAGGAAGAAACCGTAAAAACTCCGGGAAGAACCTCTGACCAACGAGAAGCTACAGACACGCTTTATCAAATATCCAAGATGGCCGAGCCAAGATTCGAACCACGCACGAGATAGTGTGCAAAGATATGTTAGGTCATGGGTGCGGCAAATGTGTTGCACGGTTTGTTACATCTTCGCTAGCCATGGCCCTATCTACACCTTGGCGGACCGAACAGCTATATTGGTGCTTTGTCCTAGCGACATCTGGTGGATTTCACGTGTTGCCACCCTTAGAATGTAATGCCAACTAACCAATAGCGTGGTTCATTGTACATCGGCCGAAACGGTGGTGGCAATTGACCTAAAAAGGATGCTTTGTAAGTTTAACATCGAAAGTATGACTATGTACAAGAGCGAAACCATTACAGGAGTATTTGAGTGAAAGGTATTTGTGCAAACACGGACCGGCACTGGAAAGTTGCTTATTTATGAGTCCATTCAAGTTGTATGCTAAGGTGTAGATAAAGCTATCGGAACCTTGGCTAGCGAAGATGGGTTTGTTAGTGACTCACTGTTGAATGATTTTATTTGTACGAGTCATACAGGCCATGTATACGCATTTACTAATCATAATTTCAACAGAAACTGTTATTTTAATATAATACTAATTGTGTTTAAACAAAGTCTATTCAGTCATGATTATTGAATGTTCTGTACCTTAACTGTCATCAAGAATCTTCCAAATGAAAATTATCGATAGCTATGGACTATTACAATGGTGGTCAGGTACTACACTGGGTCAAGAAAGAACAATATAGGGTGGTACGAATTTGTTTATCAGCATGCGTAGGTTTCATTGTGACATCACAGAGCACAATATTCAATCCAGATTGTACTGGATCACACCTTTAGGTTGATCTCGTCCAAAAATGTCCACATAATTTTACTTTGTCGTATGTACTTATCGGTACGTGTAAATAATGACATTCCAAAGGAATGTGGGTGTACGAGGATCCAAATATAGCGAATAATTGCCATTTAAAGGAATGTAAAATCAAATTCTAACAAAAATTACACCCATTACTGAAATAATCGGTTTTGATCGCCTAGATGACTCGTATATGATTTTTACTATAAGTCAGTAGAAACCTTACCTTGGTTGAACGCAAGCGTCTCGCCCGCTAAGTTTAATATTCCATTCCGGGTCACAATTAAACCATGCAGCTAATAAAATTCAAGTTTTGTCTCGTAGTCTTACTATAGTTTGTACCCAAACAATGTTGTACCTTATACCGGAGTGCTATGGTATCCTTGGTCTTAAAGTTTGGTTACATAAATCAAAACGCTGACCTTCAAGATACTATATATGTATATTTGATGTTCTTTTCTCTATGTTAAAATGTATTTAATTCCAAGTTTAAATCAAATGACTGTGTGAAACGATCAATAAGCAAACGCCATGTAGAGTCCAGGTAATACATAAAGACATTTACATTTGTCCTAAATGTTGGGAACTTGAGGTATATTTTGCATAAAGTGTAAATCAACTTGAAAAATGGATGCTACTTCCATGGCAATCGTTCTGCTACAAAAATTAATTTATCACAATGAATTAAAGAAATGTATCTGTAACCAGTTTTGACAGGGAGAGTAGCGCCAGGATTGTCACTGAGAAATGGACCACGAACATGAGATGAAAATACATGTCGACCTCAGATTGTTTAAACAACAACCATTGTTCCAATGAAAAGTAATAAATCGTGTAAAACGAAGTTTAAAGCCAACATCTGTCAGTTGCAAAAGCCACCAGAAGACAACAACCGTCCATACTTCGCATTTTGACTCTTTTTTGCTGCCATGACTTCGATCTATTGGATCTTAACAAATACCGTCATTATGTGGTCTGACTCATGCATAATATTATTGGACATTATCAGACGACAAACCGGTTAACCGATTTCTTACAGTGATATCGATTTTAAGAAGATGTAGACTGTAGAGTCTACTTGATAACATGGGTACGGCCATTATTTGGAAACAGTGATATTCATGGATATATTTTTAAAATAGTATACTCGTCAACAATCCCGACATTTTCCCGAAATCAACTGGTGATGCAGAACTAGTAAATTATTAATAAGTAGTGTATATAAGACAAGTACATTATAGGTGGCGCCATGCAGAAAAGATGCCGAAAAATCCGAATACCACAACACATAGAACCCAGGATAACATAGGAACCTACCATATATGTTATCGTCCTGCGGTATACGTCGTCGATTAGGACATGCGTCATATTATGACGCCATACAACTTTTTACATTATGACGTCATCAACTTGTCCAATATACTAAAGCGCATCAGTAATGAAATTATTCTTAGTGTTTGGTAAAGAATGAAAGAAAGCCTACTTATCTGAATATTTATACTTTTTTCTCAAAGCAAAGTAAAGAAAACTGGTAAACGAAGTTAAATACAAATCGGAGCAGATAATAAACATGATAAATATTGTAAAATGTACTATTTGAGTCGACTCGCTACCTCGCTGGGAACGTGACAAAATAAACTCGTTGATTTGAGTTATCTGACAGTGAAGTAACCAATAAATTATCCGATTATCATTGTGAACAATGTGCGCTGTGACTTTGGAATAGGCAAAGATAAGGCGCTCATCCCGAGTTATTCTATGCTAATGAAAGACAAAGCCCCAAAACGTCCGTAAGAATAAAAACCTTTGTTTATCTATCATATCTTACACGGAAGTAGTAGATGAAATAATGAATGCCCAGTGGCGTCGCAGGGATTCACTTTTGTGGAATTCCTAACGAGGCGCCCGGGCAAAATGTTCTTTAGTGACGCTCCGACTTTGCTGCAGAAGACAGTTTTTATGTCGGTGCCCAATCCACCCCCTCCCCCACTTGTTGCTCGAGGGTTCAGGGCGTCCAATGTAGTTTTTCTACAGTTGCGCCGCTACTCTGCTATAGAAAACGGTTTTTATGACAGTTGCCGACCACACTCTTCCACCCACCTCATAAATAGACGTTTTCTTATGAATTGTCCCGTTACAATAAGGTGAAGTTGAATTACTAAGAAAAGTTTAGCTACAGAAAAGCCCCCAGAGGTGCCCCATTCTCCTGGCGCCCTTGGGTAATTGCCCCTCCCACCCCTTCGTGCCCACCACCACCCGGATATTATGTGACCCAACGTACCTCTACGTTTCCACTATCGTGATGAAATCCCATTAACACAATCCTATCCGCACAATATTGTCAATATCATGCATGGTAGTTGGTAAACTATTTCATTCTATCAAATCATATAGAAACAAATTAGTCCTGCCACACGCCTAATCTAGTAGCCAAACTTTGGCCCAAACCACTAACGCACAACAAAATGCATCTTTCATCTTGATACAGAAAACTGCAACTTACCAATTCAAACTTTTAAGACGACAGTCAATTCTATCCATTTCAATATACCCTGATAAAGCTTCCAACACGCATTGTAAGGCTTGCCAATCCCGAATGAGGTATTAACAACCGTACAGCCTATTCGGATAGCGGGCTATACGAATCGTGTTGGCATACTGTTAACACACTGATATGTAGTCCGTTCAGTAATTCGATCGTTTCGATCGATATACACTGGGGTACAAAACAATGTAACCAATAACTCGTGAAAATCAGTCTTCCACGTTGTAATTGTTTTTGTTTTTTTTTCTTTTTGCAAAGAGGGAGAGTTAAATAATTCAATTCGAGATCCAGTGTGAAATTCACCGACCTTAAACGACAACTTGTCACAAGTAAGCCAGTTCTAATAATTGATGAGTCATTCATGTTCCTTTTCATTGCCATCTGTTTCGTGTTTGTTATTGATGTAAAAGAAGACACGATTTCGAAATGCCAAACATTTAGCATACATAAATGCATCAAAATCTTAAACTTCTTGTGGGCAGCGAAACATTGCCAAAGATAGGCCCCCATGTTAAAAAGAAATGCTAGTCTAATGTTCATACACCAATAACGACGAAACGCTGTTTATGTGTTAATGTACCGGTCCATATATAGAATAATTGGCTATTTCAACAGAAAATCAGTAATATATTCATACTTTATTCATTCTAATTATTCTGTCATAATCTTTATTAATTACTCTTTTTTACAAGCTCGAATGTAACTGATTTCCTATTTACTTCACACAAAGAGAGAGAGAGAGAGAGAGAGAGAGAGCACAAGCTCGCTCACATATAGGAAGTTTACAGGATTACATCAACCCTTTCACGGTAAACTTGTATTTGTTTTAATACAGTTACGACCTGTTATGGAAAATTTTTCAATAGCAGATGAAGTCCCTCGTGTTTATATTAACTACATTTTTTTTTTCTCAAGAAACCACATAATCATCCAAGCACATGAGGGCTATAGAGAGCCATCACGGGCCCTGGGATAAGAAACACCCAGGCCTCTCCTAGTTCTTGTTCAAACAAAATTTTTCTTTTATAAAATTAAAAAGTGTTGTTCGGCCCGGGCCCCCTTACCTGCCCGGGCCACAGGGATATATCCCCGATTGCCCCCCCCCCTTCCTTGTTGGCCCTGAGCACATGGATATAGATAACAGACGCTCTCGATAATTCAATAATAAAAATAAAGGATTTATTCAAAATCTTAACAAGGACCCGGGTGACAGATTGGTCTAAAGCGCTCTCTCCTTTGCCGCTCACTGCCATCTCATCTCTGTCCGCATGGGTTCAAGTCTCGGGCTCGGCCGATGTGGGTATGTGAGAAAACTTGCTAGTAGCTTCACGTTGAGCTGGTGGTTCTTAACGAGATTTTGAAAGGTTCTTCTTCCACCAGTTATACTGGCCGCCATGCATTGCCTATTGTGTGCTAAAATGGCGCTAAAACATATAGCAACCAAGTGACCAAATCTTAATATTTTGTACCTATTAATGAATAAATTAACGCTCTCTTGCTACACAATCTTCAATGCATGGTCACGTCATAATAACCAACAGTCTAAACAAATTAGGTTAAATAATCGTTGACAATTTTGCAGTAAAATAATGTTCGAAACTATTCATAGGGGTAACATTAAAACTCCAACAACACATACAGTTAACACGTTTTATGGTTAAACTTGTTTTGAACATTAAAATTATAGCCCTTTAAATATACTAAAAAGAAAGTTAGTTTTATGTAGGCCCAATAATATATTACAAATCTGAATAGTCTGTGATATAATATCTTTGGCTTTGATGTTTCTTTAGAAAGGACATTTACAAAATATGGATATTGCAAAGATGAACGTCTAATTAAGAAACGATTACTTAAAAATAAATTTATATTTCAAAGAATGACAACATTCCCAACCACTTTTGGAAACTGATTGTTTACCATTTTGAATTTGAACCCGATAGCCGACAGAACAAAGCTAACAGCTGTGCACTGCACTTTATTTATACCATTTGGGTGCATCACAGAGCCCCACATAAAGGCGGTGCAAAAATAGGTCTATTGAGGACACTATTTGTTTTGTCCTTCTCAACCGCTGGTGGCGCTCTGGGAAAAAGCCGTGTAACAGAATGCGTTCGTCCCTAGGACTTTTGACATTTCAACAACTAGTGCTCAGATCTGGCGCAATCCACAACCTTGGCAAGTACCATAGGGAGCTCCTGGTGAGCTTCGGCTCTTCCGCGGACAGCTATTTCATTTTTGCCACTAAGTCGATTACCATAAGTGAGTGCCTGTGCGACCTCACAAGTATTTCGTTTTTCATGGTTGTGTACTTGTCGGCTTTGAGGAGGATGAGCTTAAACGCTTCCGCGGAGACGGCATTGTCGCGAGATTTTAAATTGTGGTCCGCAATGATGTTAAGCTTGCTTTTCGCGAAGACGTAAATTGCGTCATAGCTATTTACGGACAGCCACATGATTACCAACATTCAGCTGGAGGAAACCGGCCACAGAATAAAGAGATAATCTCAAAGGCGATTGCAATGGGGGGGTTAGACAATGGGTGTTGTCAGTATTCCACTTCCAGCTATCCCGGTGGCGATAGATCAAAACAGAAACAAACCGAAATACACAAGTATTTACATGTCTTATGTGAATCTAACAGGATACACGCCGAAATTATGATCTATAATTGTTTAAAAATAATAAAAACCAAAAATAAACTTTGATTTAAGCGATTTTGATACGAATTATTAACTTTTTACCTATTTCTATCACACTTCGTGTGATGACGTCACTCAGTCGTACGTGATTGGAAAGGTATGATAAACAGCTAATCGTACCGAATTTACAATATAAGACAGTGAAATTATAAGTGAGATTTTAACACGCCAGAATATGTATTTACATGTTTTCGGTGTATATGTCATATACTTACGTTTCAAAGTAAATGAAGACTTAAAATGCGGTGCATACAATCACGGGAATGGAGTTAACCACTGGAACGGACGATGAAATTCGGTTTAATACAACTTTTTTAAACGTCTCGTGATTCATTTTTTTAATTGACTGCACAGTCCTCCCTTTGATCCTATTTCTTATTCAAGCTAAAAAAAAATTCTTATAAAAAATTATAGAGATCCTGTTTTCCTCTAATATTTCAACACATTTTAATACCAATAATCACTCTCCGCTCGATTTTTCTTTCATGCCAATAGATATTGTGCATGGAGACATGAATAGACTCATAAAAGAAACTTACTGGATTCATAAATTAGATACTTTGTATCCTAATGGCCTTAATACCAATGCACTATATAAAATTGTATAATTTTTTTTTAAACTGATAAATTGTATATCTTTTATAACAATATAATTATATGTATGACTGTTTGTCTCTATTTTATTTTATTATTTCACTTATTCAAGCTAAGAAAGTAATACTAAGAAAGTAATGTCGCGCTTATTATTGCAACGACACCATTGTGTTCATCATTGTTCATAATTGCTCACTAAGAAATCATGCCAGACTTTGATTATGCACACAATTCATAATTGATCAGAAATGTTTTTGCTACAAACATTTAATAACATACCGATATTGTCACACACACATCAAGGATCAATGATCATGTGTTGTTTGTTCAAGTGAATGTAAAACAGACGCTTTGCAATGCACAAATTACAAACAATGGGTCCACAGTGATTGTATTCCCATGAGTGCACAAAATTTGAGATGATGGCATCGCAACCATATTTTCATTAATCATTAATGGTATTTGACTAATCCTGTAATTAATTTACATGCGCTATAAAGAAGTAAGAGGTTGAATAGGTTTTTTGAAGACCAAACAAATCTATGTTCTATCGATAAATAGAGTGTTAGACTAGCGACATTGTTTGCCATTATTATTCTTTAAGTAAATATTTGTTTCTATTCATGCTGCCTGATTTTAGTAAATGTAAAGCTTTCGAAACCCATTGTGCTGGAATTTCTGAAAAATTTCTTAATTACTTTCGGAAACGACTAAATATCAATCTAAAAGTCAATAACCCATTAAAAATCTACCAGACAGGCCGCATATGGAAAAATAATAATTGTGTGTCCAATTAAAAAAATCTCAGTAGTGTTCTGTTATGCAATGGAGTATTAAGGCTTGCCGACAGTTATAAACAATTTCTGTTTGACAAAAACGGACTGGATCAAAACGACTAAGCAACTACGTACGAACTTGTTTAAACGCTTTGAACAGACGCCACATTGACATGGACATAAAATACATTACTTCTACGAACGGCCAGACAGATGTTGTTGCCCCACTAAAACATGGACAAATGAAGCGAAAACTTGATGTACAAACTGTTACAACTACGGCTAAAAAGATTCCAAACACCAACCTTGCAATACACTTCGCTAATAATAATTTTGGCGAGTACACTGACAGTTTTTTTTTTTTTTTTTTTTTTTTTTTTTGTTGCATCCTATGTATGTAATACGATTCGCCCGTTATCAAATCTGTCAAATCAAGTATGGCCGAGTGACGTCCTCGCATGAATTGTGTTAGCAATAGGTGAAAAGAAAATAATTTGTATAAAAATCACTTCAACTTTCTTTTGACGAGCATAATTATTAAAATAAATACAATCAGGGTGGAATGCGCATGGAAATATCACTGACATTGTTGCCCAAGAACGCTTTTTGCAACGAGTTTAAGATGGAGAAAAACTCGGACTGGCGTGAGAAGCACATCAAAAACCCCAAACCTGGGTATGATGAACTATAGTGTCGACAACGGGTACCAACCAATCCGTGATGGTGTATGGGACCCATGCGTATATGTATTTGATCATTCAACCAAGCACAAAGTTGACTATATAAAGAGGGAAGTGAAGATAACCAAGGTTTTGTGTAATTTATGCAGGACAAGTCGCAAGGCTTTACCCACGCTGGGGTAGATCGTCTCAATGAAAGCATTCTAGTGTATGTTTGGGAAATCCTGGACTAAAAAAAATTTATCTCAGTAGTGGGGCCAGGAAATGCCTTTAATGTGCGTGCAAACTAGTTTCTTGCAAACGTAAAATATATGGCCAGCAGAGCTGAGAACGCTTCCGATTTGTTAACTAAGTACCAGTCATTGCTCAGGCATGCCCAAAATCAAACCAGATTACGTGACATGTGCAGCCTATGCATGATCCCAACTGACATGGCGCTTAAGGTTGGCGCCTATGAGGGGTATAACAACGAACTTCTTCTAGCGGACGAACACATAACGATATTAATTAGTTAAGGATGCCTGCATTCACAATTGCAGATGCTTTGCTCAGGCAGGCAGGATAGACATGCGCAGGAAGCATGCATACCAGCAAATTGAAAAAGGCAGAGTCAAAAATGAGTTTTTTCATAACTTACAGCCCTGCTGCGCCATGATAGTTGACCACTGAGGCTGTAGCAACAGCGTATTTGTCTGCAAACTGCTCAAAAAGGCGTTTTGATACTATGTTGATTTTATAGTCATCATCTGTCGAATAATACGTCACAACAAGGCATGCTATAGGCCATAGGCCTGCGCCTAAAAATAATTGGGAGTATTTTTGGTCAAGCCTGAGGGCTATGACCTGAATTCCCTGCTTTGTGCACTCGCTGAAATGTTCGAGGAAACCACCACTCTGTTGCTGCTTGACGATTATGCCTTTCTTTCCTGCGACTGGCATAGGGAACGGACCTAACTAACCTCTCCTATGTCAGTCGCCATGCCAGGTCATAACACAAAAATATAACATCGTTGCCTGCGCTTTCCGCGAGCAGACCTCTTGCATAGACCTCTCCTACTGCAAATACGAAGACTTATTTAGGGGCACGCTGAGATTAAACGATATCATTGAGGACTTGCGTCATGCGAATTCCTATACTTTTTGAAAATGGAAAGTTTCGGCAAGCTCCTTCTGCGCATAGATACACCAGTGTCCTATCAGTCTGTCTGCTTTTTGAGCGGCCTGCTGCGGTGGCGTATTGTGGTTCCTTTTTGATTTTTGGTCGCCAGCTACGTCATAACACTTATGGCCGTAGGCTGAGTACTACTCAAAGTCAAGCTATCAGTGAAAGATATTGAAAAAATAATATCCATGGCAGAAGCTCAGAGTGATCTAAATCCTGAGGACTTACTTCATGATTGGCAGCCAAGCCGAAAGACACAACGATGGCTGACACTGCAGGTTTATGGACAAAAACGACAATAAATTTTGAATCACTTAGTTGCCACATTGTCTTTAGGCCTAAATAAGCATGTGCGATCCCAATTTCATCGTAAAAAAAAATTGGCCTTTGTCTATCTTTACAGCCGCAGAGTACCCCATTCCAAAGTTTTCTTACGACTTCACAATACACGATTGATTAGGGAATTTGATTTTCCAATGGCTATTGTCACACTATACTTAATATGAAGTCTTTTATCGTACCGAAGTATATCCACGCATAATCAGGTGGTTAGGTTTTTCAAAACATGTTGACGAAAGAGCAAAGGTGGCGGAGGAATGCCGATGCCGGTTAACTTGTTAGAGGATGCAGATCGGAACATCGCTCGGCAATTTCCGTCATGTACTGAAATAACCTCAGAAGTAGTTGTAAGAATACACATAAATTTTGGTGTTTGGTCATTGGCCTCTCGCGGAGTGCGCCACATAATTGCGATAACAATGGCCGAGATAGTTCTGATTGTGACTTTATCTCCTTTCACCGCAATATTGTATCCTGGGTTTCCTTCTCGACTTCACGAGTGCATGCTAATGTGTCCTCTTTTACAAACGGGTATTACAACAACAACAAAATCATACATTCTGTTTGCCGGAAATTTCTCCGCAAAAAAGAAACCCCAACTATTCGGGTTAGCTTGGCTATTCTACATTTGGTTTGATCGAAGGATTAATCTAGGGACTACAAAGAAACAAAATAGTTCGATCATTCGTAATTTCTCGGCCAGTTCTTGTTCTGTCAATAGCCAAAGTGGTCTGAATAGTAGTTATCTCAAAATGGTTAGGACCAAGCAGATTTAAAGAAGGATATTACTTTGACGAATGGGAATTTCAGAATCACGGATCTAAAACAATGATTAATACTGACAAAGACACAATTAAAACAACAATACAGTGAAAGATGATCAATGACTACAACTCACAAGAGCGAGCTGCACGTGAGAAAATGGCAGTACACAATGCCAATAAGCTAAAATCATGGAGATTGGACAACTTTTTTAGATAAGAAGAATAGAGAGAAAGGAAGGATCCTTTTTGGAATGTCTACACCAAGAAGGGACTCAGTTTCTAGATATGACAAGAATATCAAGAGAGCAAGTACCAGGAACAGCGGACGTCATGGTCGCAATAAAGGTTCTAAACCCAGATCTGGTTAAAAAAAAACATACTCTATAAACAGAGAAGGGTACAAAGGTTATATGCTGAGACCGAGGGATAAGAAGCCAATATTACCATATGGAGAGATGACGATTAAAGGGCTGCCGGTTACTGTAAAGGAACCTACACCATTTTTGAAGAAAATTAAAAAACAAACGGGAGAATTACATCTGAGTGACATCCCTTTAGAGATACCCCTGCAGGCAACAAAAGAGAGATTTGAAGAAAAGTTCAATATAAAAGTTATATCGTCCAGATTGGATACCATTCCCCTGACATCCATTTACAATGGGAATCGGATTTTTGAAATAGAAAAGGGCAAACTAGGAGATGTGAAAAGAGCCTTCTACGTATTTGGGTTTCTTACTAAAACATGGTATAAAGGTTGTAATCATCATAGGAAATGCAACAGATGTGGACTAACGGGGCATACCCCACATAAATGTCCAGGAAACCTGGGAAACCCGGAAGCGAGTACGCAAGCGGAACAGCAACAGCATCAACGTCAGCAACAACAAAACCAACAGTCACTTGACATAACAGACTCAAGAACTGAAATAGAACTAACAAAACAGCAACCAAGCCCCAAGACAGCAGGAAAAAAGTCGACAGGGAAAAACAAATCCAGAAAACCAACAAATACAAAAACCACAAGAGAAAATATCCATAGAACAACAGCAACAACTACGACAGCCAAAACAACAAGTACAAGAGACGAATCCAATGCATATACAGCCAAGCGTGGTAGAACAACAGCAACAACAACCACAACATTCCAAACAAAAACCCAGAGAAACATTGATGACAGTTAATAAGACTAAGCAAAATTCACAAACACAACAGGGATCCCGCCAGAAAACAGACGTACAAGAGAATAAACAACAGAACATCCAAACTAAAAGTCCAAAACAACAACGGTCAAAAAGTACAAGCAACCCCAATAGGAACAACAACAAACATGGAGTCAAATAAAATAGTTAAAGAACAAGGGACAACACTACAAAGAGAAGTTGAAGCATCAGGTAAAAATCTAACATCGCAGCAACAAAAGTATGAAATCAACAAACAGGTAGAAATGGCACTGACTTTGGCAACATTAGGTTCCCAAACAGCAGAAATAACAAATAGGACCGAAACAGAGAGAGAGAAAGAAATTAGGAGAGAACAAAGGAGAGCCAAAAGGAGGAAAAAGCTAGAAATGGAAGAACAACGCAGGAAAGAAATGGAAGATTACCTCCTTGAAGAAGACGAAACCCTTGACGAAGAATGGATTATGAAACAAGCGGAGGATTACTTCTTTCAAGATTGAAAAAAAACAAAAAAAAAACAAAAAAACAACATAATATATATACACATACATACTAGACAATTATTACAGAAATATAAATGTATAGAACTCTACAATATATAACACTTTAGACAAACTTTATCATAATAGAAAAAATATACAACATAGCACAATCTTTACATGTTGGGCAGGAGGGCCTCCCTAAATGGTCTGAAAAGATCAACCAGGGAGAGCACCCTCCAAAAAATAAAATAAAAAAATAAGAATAGTAGTTATCGACATACATTCGCGGTATGATCCTTAGGGTTGATCCCGAAGTTGTTAATATTTTAGAGCACTGGATGAAGCATGTAATTTTTTCTGTAATGAAATCAAGGGGATCATCTCAAAGTGTTTCTGATTGAAAGTTTACATTATGACATCTCTTTCTCCCTCTATCAAAAAATAAAATAATAAAATAATTGATAATTTCACACTGACGTTATCACTGGCATTCAACAAATCAACCACCGCTATTTGACTCATTCGAGTTGGTGATTGACTGGTTTTATCCTTTTATACCGTTGTCTTTGATAGCGAAAAAATCCTTCTAGCATGCAATTTTTGTTTTAAAACTATATATTTATAACCAATAACACGTTCAAATGTATTCCCAAGATCTTCCAGATTCATTTTGAGAAATTCTATGACGAAGAAATTAGACTCTTGTAAGGCAAGATGGAGGATAAGACCGGAGTAAACCAAATGTTATCATATACCGGATACTTGCGTCAAGCCTGTTGTAGTCCGCATGTAGAAATTATCAATCAGCCCTCTCTATGTTTTGTTATATGGTAAACAAACACTCACCCCAAATTCACTCAAGTTTATTCCTTTCCAAAAAAAATGAAGCGAATTATCAAGGGGTAAACGAAATATACTTTAAAAGAATCAAGTCTGACCCATTTAAAGGTTTACATTTATATAATTATACAATCAATAGTAATTTGCAGCCTAAACCGAGTTCAGAGATTTCTTTCTCTTGGTTGCATTAAACTCAAAGAATGCTCATTTAATTTTTGGGTGTGGGGGAGAGGCTGAAATATGTTACCCCTACAACCACACATTTCTAGCCATCAGATAGCTTGAAAAATCTCTGTAATTTGTGGGGAAAGAACTTATATCAATTATAACAACTGAAAATAACTAACCTTCTTGAGACAATAGAGGAAAAAAATCTGGGGTGAAATAAAATACAAGCTGCCCCCTCCCCCTTTGCCAAAATAAATGGTTGGTCCTTTTAGCAGACAGTTTTTAGTTCTCCATACACACAGCAATTGTAGAAAATGCAAAAGATGCTTTTTATTTGTAAAGTTTGACTTATATTGCCATAATAGCTTTTAAAATATTAGAATTTGTTTCCACTTTGTTGATGTCAAAGATGTCTTGTTGCTCTTGCGCCTACATGAAACAACAGTAACAAAAACATATCACATTCAACATTTCTTGAAATATGATAATATTAAATAAAGTTGTTTTGAAAAAAAGTGTGAAAATTATGTTTCTAACCTGGCTGTCATGGAGACCAAGATCGACACATCTGTTTGTACATTATGACATGACGAATAATTCCTACAATTCTTTAATGAAAATTTTACTCTTGTATATTTTGGGAGATGTGAAAAATGTATTTTCTACCTGGTTGTTATGGAGCTTTAATGGTTGCTAAGGAAGATGTAAAATATAAAATAGAATTTGCCTCAAAATACTCCTGGAATAGTTAACCAAAAATAACTATTTCCTTACATGTCAGAGTATCTTTCTGATTTGGTTGTTATTTGAAAGATATTAAAGACAGGATGCTTTCCAGCAAATTTGGTCAAATTCAAATGAACTTTGTTTCAGAAATTTTAAGTAATGTGGCCATATTTTCTGGCAGTTTGGCATCAGTTGAAAATAAAATGAAAGACCTTCATGACAAAATACTTTCTTTCAAATTGGATTGAATTCTGTTTTGCATTTTAAGAAGTCATTAAGAGGCATGTTTACTATTTTTGGCAACGGTAACTATGTTTTGATTAGTTACCAGCATTCTTTTAAAAAAATTTGAAAGAGCTTCTTGCCAGGATGTTTTCTGCTAAATTTGTTTACATTTCTGGATTGCTGCTGTTTGAGAAGAAGTAACAAATTGTAATTGTGAATTATGACAGATAAAGTGTCAATAAACTCACTTGGCCTTATAATCTCTTCAGGTAAAATCTGACGTACAAACGGCAACTCTACACAATTTACTCAGCATTTGTTCTAAGCTGGCTGAAATCCTTCAACAGTTCAAGAGTCCTGCCACAGAAATGAAAGAGTTTACAATAGCTACAGGTATTATCTACCATCTATCATGCTGCAAATTATAATTAATGGGTAGATAAAAGAAAACAAGAAAGAAACTAGTTTTTAGCATATTTTAAAAACTGTTCTCAATACCATTGAATAATGCTGAATAATTCTACCACATGCACATTCACATATAATCATTAACCAGAAGGGCATAGCCCCATCACCCCATGGGTCCCAACCTGGGACACAGGAATAAGTAAAATATAAAATGTTATATATTCTAAAAAGGGCATCAGTTAGATGCTAACAAACCTGAAACCAACAAATTGCATAACACTTTTGGATCCAATGACCCCATCCATGGCCATAACCCAAAATACTGGAGTGGTACTAGGTGAAAGGTAAGAATGTGGCACCATATTCAAAATATGCATTAAATTGGATAAGGCTTTTTGACATTAAAAATAATAATAATAATAAAGTGTCCTACTTCTTTACCATATGCAGGACATAACCCTGGGGCAAAGGTGTTATATCGAGAAAGGAAAGTTTGAGATCAAATAATATTCCAAGTATGAAGTGAACTGAATGAGACATTATTTAAATATTAGAAAAACAAAAGAAAGAACAAAAATGTCCATCTTTTTACACAATGGCTCCATTCAGGGACACAACCCAAGCAAAAAACAGTTTAGAGAGTAGGTGGAACTTCGATCACACAGCACTGAAAACTTTTAGAGAACTGCCAAAGAAGTGAAATAAAAGTCAGAGATGATTTGATTTTGTGGGTTTAATGCCATTTTTCAGCATATGATAGGCTATACATGTACATGGTGGCCAGTGTATTTGGTACAGGATGAACCTGCGTAAATCCTGAGAAGAACCACAGTTCCATGGGAAGCAACTGGCATGCTTTCACATATACCCTCCTTGGATGAACTGAGACCTCAGCCTATTTAGATGAAGGTGAGATGTGAGTTATCTGTAATGGCAAGTACCTTAGACGGCTTGGGTGATTAGAAGTATCTGCTGTATTGAAGATGCAACACTCCATTAAAATTTGACCTGAAAAGACCAAACCTTCAAAATGCAAATCTACATGTAATAGGCAATTTACCTACCAAATGGCATCCAACTGTGTCAAGGGTTGCTGAGCTATGCTGGTTACAAGATGATGTGCACACCAACTACGTCAGGACACGCTTAGTGGTTCCTGAGCTAACTTGGTAAGTATCAATTCCAATATTTGAATTTTCTCACAAATCAAAATATTGATTAGGTCCAAATGATTATATAAAATGTTTTGCTTTTTAACACATTTAACCAAATTCTGTTTATAACAAACCAGTTTCATTGGTTTCAAGATGTACCATATAACTGGTTCCCTAGTAATGTATATACTTGCTTATAAGTCCAACTGTAAACTGCACAGACCCAGATATGCCATCATAAAATGTGCTAGCAGATCTGGGTCTCTGCAGTTTGTTAGGAGTAATCAGTAGAACAAGCAGCATCGACTCTGATCTTCTGGTGCATGATGTTATTGCACATCATGGTCTATGTTGTCTGCAGTTGGACTCAACTAATAAGAAAGTATACATGGTACGTAGTAAACAGTATTCCAAATGGACACCATTAGAAGACTTGTGAAAATCCCATGCTGATATGACCATTCATTCAGGAGAATTATTGACAGGATTTTCAACATGTTCTTTACTACTGTTATATTTGAGGTCAGATCAGGATCACTTTCATTCAGTACCAACCAGATATATTTATTAATCTTCTGTTGAAAATTACATGTCAATATGGCTTTACACTTAGGAGGACTAGCAATAGCAAGTCTTGCCAAATTTTGGCCATACTGGATGTCATATCCACACCAATTTCATTCAGTACAAACAGGACATTGTAATAAGTCTTCTTGTAAAAACCCAATGTTGCATTGACTTTCCTTCCAAGAAGATAAGCAGTAAGATTTTCAATATGGCCACTGTCATGGGAAGGTGTAGCAACAAAAAGATTTTCAAGACAGCCACTGTGGTGGACATATTAGATTGTCTAGGTGGTACCATTTTCATTTAGGACCCACTATATACATCACAAGAAGTCTTCTGGACAGTAATAAACCCACACTAATTTGACTTTCTGCTCAGGATGAGAACCAATAACAGGATTTTTAAAGTTGGCCACGATAGCAACCATATTGAAATTCATATCAATGCCATCTTCATTTACAACCAACTATGCAGTGTCTTTTAATGAAAACTCCTGTTAATATGACAATCCTTTTAGAAGGAGTAGTGATAGCAAGATTTTCAAGATTGCTGCTTTGTCAAAGAGAACTAAAAATGACTATTTCTTGGATATAAAATAGGCAGTTAGAAGAATGGGTTGAAAAATATGGACCCTAAGATTTGGAAAAGTCAGACCACCATAGACTTCAATCATAAAAGAGCTATGCTATTGTATCAGTAACAGCATTTCTCATACACATCCTGACACATTTACTGAAACTATATTCAAAGGACACATTATTGAAACTGTTGGATATTTTTTATTGCAAGATTACATTAAACCTGAAAAGACATTAATTTCCATGGCAACAAGAAACTATGTTCATGTTCCACACATCACCATAGTACCTGAAACCTTCATCAGAAGAACAGACTCATGAATGGACAGGGACACAAGAGCAAGGACAAACCTACATGTTCTCATGGTGGGCAAGAAAAACCTATATGCTCTGATGGTGGGTATAAAAAAGTCTATATGCCATTATGGTGGGCATAAAAACTATATGCTATCATGGTGGGCATAAAAAACCTATATGCTATCATAGTGGGCATAAAAAACCTATATGTTCTCATGGTGGATATAAAAAATCTATATGCCATTATGGTGGGCATAAAAACTATATGTTATCATGGTGGACATAAAAAACCTACAACCTATATGCTATCATAGTGGGCATAAAAACTATATGCTATCATGGTGGGCATAAAAAAACTTATGTGCTCTCATGGTGGGCATAAATAAATGTACATGCTCTCATGGTGGGAATAAAAAATGTACATGCTCTCACAGTGGGCATAAAAAACCTATATGCTCATATGGTGGGCATAGAACACATATGCTCTCATGGTGGGCATAAAAAGTCTATATGCTCTCTTGGTGTACATAAAAAATATAATATCCTCTCAAGGTGGGCATAAAACTGATATGCTCTTATGGTGAGCATAATAAAACCAGAATGTAATCAGTGATTACATAGCTCACCTCTCACCACACTTTCTGGAGTCTCCAGTAGTCACTGTAAATATTAACTATCATGCAGAAAATAAGTTTAGACTATAGTAATCTTGAGAACAAAATATTAAAACACTCTTTTCTATTTTATGATAGTTGATGTACAATAATGAATTATTAAAACTCAGACATGTATATTGTTTTTTAATTGTTATTTTTTTACATTATTGTTTAAGTCTGCTTTAGAAGCTATTATCAGTGTCCTCCCCCCTGAATCCAGACTTTACTGGCTGAATAACACTGGAGTTACAGTGGGTAGTCCATACATAGTCTGTTAATTAGTAATTACCTTGATTAGCCACTACAGATAAATACCTAATGTAAAGAGCATGCAGAATGCAGTCCACACATTTAATTCCAATACTCATTACACAGTTAATCTGTTAGCAGTAACCAATTACAAAATACAGTGTAAAGTTATTAATATGGAATATGTACCACTGTATAAACTTTTATCCTACTTTAAAATGTACTAGTCAGAAACAGCCTTCTGAGTTATCTAGGAGATATATATATATATATATATATATATATATATATATATATATATATACCTCAGAAGAATCTATGTGATTATTAAAACAAAAACTTAACCCATGTTAGGAAAGCATAAAATGTACATCACAGTGACCATCTTTTGTTGTAAGAGTGTAGTACCAAGAAAGAGACATCCAATTATCAAGTTGCATAACTGGAACATAAACAACTCTCAGTAACTCAACTTTCAACCAAATGCCAACAAAGTCAATAAAGCATGAACTATAGGTCACATAGACCTCTTTTTGCAAGTTTCATAATTCTATGAAGGACAGTATGCATACTGTATGCCAAGAACTTGTGTGGTAAAAAGATAAATGCAAAAACTTAACCAACTGACCAAAACTAGTAAAAGATTAAATACAGATCACAAGGAGCTTCTTAATGCATGCGGTAATAACAGCGATGCATATCATCATCAATTTCATGATTCTAGCATGATGAACATCTGAGACATGAATATCAAACACATAATATAACCCAAGTCAGTGATGCATAAATATAGGCCATAATGGTCTACTTATAAAATGTGAGAGTAGCATTCATCAAGATGCATACCCTCACCAAGCTTCATGATTCCAGATAGGATATACATAACATGCATACAAACTTATGTGGTCATGAACCAAGTGCATAAACTTAACATAAGCAGACAAAATGCAAAATGTGGGGCACATTGACCTTATATGTAGAGGTGAAAACTAACGGATATGTATATAATCAACTAGTTTCATGGTTCACAATTCATACATGAGATATGGGTCACAGCAGTCTACTTTTAAGATTAAGGTGTTGTTATTCAACAAGAAGCATCCTGTTGCCAAGTTTCATGATTCAGATATAACATTAGGAAGTTGTTGTTGTTGTTGTTATTATAGGGTTTAACGCCTTTTTTCAGCACAAGATAGGCTATACATGGCGGCCAGTATTAATAATGGAGGAAGAACCCGGGAAAACCAGAAAGAACCACCGACCCATGAGAAGCTACCGGCAAGCTTTCTCACATAACCACACTGGCCGAGCCCGAGACTTGAACCCACGCAGACAGAGGTGAGATGGCAGTGATCCGTAACGGAGAGCGCTTTAGACCACTCGGCCCCCTCATTAGGAAGTAGAAACCTGTTTGGTTATCATTTAAAACAGAAACCTAACATAAGGTAGTAAAATATGGAAAGTAGGTCATAGTGAGCTTGTTTTACAACTATAGAAATGTAAACATGCATATTAATGATTCTAACATAAACATTGGTTAAGAATTAACTCAAGTCAGTAAAGCATAATATATGGGTTACAATAACCTACTTTTGTGATGTAGGTGTAGTATTCATCAATATGCATCCCTGGCCAAGATTCATGATTCTATGTATAACAGAATGTTTACAGGGTGCCAAAAACTGTTTGGATATTGTGCAGAAACTAATTTTTTCCCTCTTTCAAAGTGGCCTTGACTTTGTAGCTTATGACTCTAAAATCCATAGGATTCTTCCTTACCCCAAGTGCAAGCCATCCACAAAGTTTGAAAACTGTTAATGGTGGACATGTTAAGTTTTATGACAAGGAAATTGATAAGAGACAGATGGATGGAAAACAACATCATACACTCTGCCTTATTTAATGAATGAAAGGACTTATGAAAAAAGAAAAGTTGAGATTAAGTGCAGCTGTTCTTCTTCCTAAGCCTTTATATGTGCCAACATTAGTACAACTGCACTCTTTGTAGAGATAAGCTAAGTGAGAAAAGTATTCACTGAACCTAACTGCCAATCATATATCTGATATACTGACCTAAATACAAAACTGTGCTAGATGGATGAATAGGGATCAAGCTAGACTTGAATTTTAGTGAGAAGTGACTTTGTTTTTTTTGGACAGAATAGGGAGAAGTGAGAGCTGAACATGGCCAAATTTTGAACAAAAATTAAATTGCTTGTTCTAGTGGCAGCTGATTAACAATTTATACATACTGGTGATTAAAATAATGTAAGCTAGATAAGCCTGTCAGTTAGAATAAATTACAGTGAATAGTTTCTATAGTTTCTGCTGTACTCATGTCAAGCCATATGGTACAGTATCAAAGGCAAAGAAGGTACATGAACCTTTAATAACATGGTCATATTTGGAAGCGTGACCATGTATTTCCTGTTGGTGATACTTGTACATTCCATTAATGAGCACTGTTTTAATGATCAGTCAGCTTTCAAAACATAAGCCTATGAATGTGGAAATGTTTCTTATGCTGGCAAGATTGACATCAACGCCTGTAATGGCTGAAATACATTTAGCCTGGGGATACAATGATGTAACTACTCAGTTGGGCTGAGGGAGCATCTCAAAAACCATAAATTATGGTTACTGAACATCATAAACAATAACAGGATCAAGTAATTCTGACTTTCCATAGTGAAGAAGGCAAAGTTTACATATTTGGGGCAACTTAGTCACCCACTCTGAATGGTAGTGTGACACCTCAATGAATGGGCAGACAGCCAAGAATAACATTATATACCCCCTCCAAATTCATTATTTGTCATAAAAATAATTACTGCAGATAGATAAATGGGATTCTTTAAGTTAATCATGACCACGTACTGTGAAGTACTACACATACAATTACAACAGACATATATACAGAATTCTTAAAAAAGTTTATTATGGTTTCACACATTTAATTACAAAAGATGTATCTGGGATGTATTAGAATGTTAATCATGGCCACATAGTGTTAAGTCCCACACATACAATTACTATCTATATATATGGGGCTTTTACAAAGATAATCATGGCCACATACTGTAAAGTCCTATTCATTCAATCACAATTGATCTATATGCGATTTATAGAAGTTAATTATGGCCACATAAAGTCATATATATATATATATATATGGGATTATTTAGAAGTTAATTATGGCCACATACTGTTAAATCCTACATATGCAAAGTTGCTAGAATTGATAGCTGTCATATGTGGCAGACCAACTAACAGCAGTTGACCAATCTGGAAGACTGTTGACAAAATCCTGTAGCTCATTGGTCATTTTGTTTTTGCCATGGAGATAGTGTCCAGCAAAAGCCATGTCAATGACTGACTCCTTGCCTTCCAAATTTCTTTTACTCTGAAGAAAAGACAAATTGAGTTTTTAATTAACTCTGATGATAATAATCGGTGTGTAATTCTTTTTTCTTTGTCAAGATATCTCTAAAGCACTTAATCCTTTTTATTACAGATTCTTAAAAGCACTGTTAGAACATGTATACTATATTCATGCTTAAAGCATTAAATATGATACTTTTTACATTGCCTGCATACAGAAATATATGCAGCTGACTTGTCCCTGAGATGCAATACAAAACATTGTTTACTGATGATTTTAATATAAAAAACTCACAATGAAACTATTGGTATTTTTGTAAGCTTTCATGTGATTATAGCTTTCATGTGATTAAAGCTTGATTCATATGTGTGTGTGTGTGATTTAGATTTTTAACATAGCTTCAACAATTTTTCAGTCATATCACTACGATGTCTGCAGTGTGACAGTTTATAGTGATGTTTAGCACTGGGGAATCATGCCACAGACATGAAGCATCATGTCCCACCCAGTCACATTATCCTGACACCAGACCGACCAGTCCAAACACTAACCTCTTAATGCTGAGCACCTAGCAGGCAGCTGTTAGTACCATTTTTAAAAGTCTTTAGTATGACTTGGCCGGGGTTTCAAAGCCATGACCTCCTGCATCCGAGGCAGATGCTCTAACCACTAGGCCACTGGAGCAGTAATTATAGCTTGAATGTGATTAAGTTTGAATGTGATTATAGCTTTCATGTGATTAAGCCTGAATGTGATTATAGCTTGAATGTGATTAAGCTTGAATGTGATTATAGCTTGAATGTGATAACTTGAATGTGAATATGGCTTGAATGTGATTATAGCTTGAATGTGATTAAGCCTGAATGTGATTAAGCTTGAATGTGATTATAGCTTGAATGTGATTATAACTTGAATGTGATTATAGCTTAATAGTGATTATAGCTTGAATGTGATAACCTGAATGTAAATGTAGCCTAAATGTGATTATAACCTGAATATGATTGAAGTCTGAATGTGAATCATTCTTATCTCTTAAAATCTGAGTTGTACTTTCTAGGATTTTTTTCCCTACCAGTCACAAGTATACTGTAAATATTTTTAACATGTTTTTACATGGACCATGTCTTTTAGATGCAGACAGCTGGTGTGAAAAAATAAATTATGAGTTGAAAACTTCTGTGCTATGATGGTACTGATCACATATCAGTCTCTGCAAACAATAAAGTGGACTGTGGTTGAAAAGCGAGCGAGCATCATGATCGATATCATTAGATTTGACATAACAATCAGAATAACTAATGGAATCACCACCTGGAAGGACATTGAGACATACCATATATACTAAATTGTAAGTTGAGTCAAAGTACAAACTGTACAGACCAGAACTGTCATTGCATAATTCTATGGGAAATCTGGGTTTGTGCAGTTTGTTAGGAGTAGTAAGTAGAACAAGTAACACAGACCTTGATCTGCTGGCACATTATGCTATGGTAGATCAGGATCTTTGTTGTTTGCAGTTGGACTGGACTTATAAGTGTGTATATATGGTTCATTTGGTACAGTCTAAATTTGACTTGTTTTTAGTAAGGCAAAAACAAATATATGTTTCCTACTGCACTGGTTTTAAAATTAGGGTCTAGGTAGGTAGTTTTTGTTGTTCTGTTTTAAAGCACTATATATACTGTAATGATTAGTATACATAATGTACTAAGCACCTCAAGTACTGGGCTAAACCAGTTCAGTTAGATGCACAAATCAATGTTTGGGAATTTTTTTTGAACATGTACACTGTATATTATAATGATTAGTATATATAATGTACTAAGTGATTCAAGTATTGGGCAAAACTGGCTCAATTCGATCCACAAATCAATATCAGAATTTTTTGTAAAAAATATTTTGAATTTAAAATTTTTTTATTATTTTATTATTTTTACCCTAGGAGGAAAAAGTGCTAGTTCAGCACCATAAAACAGGGACGGTCAGCCAACTGGAAACAAATTTTTTTTGTTGGCCTAAATGCTTGTTGAAATAAAATAATTCAGTACAGGCTGGAAGAGAGGTAATAAAATATTTAATACCTGAAACTGATAGTGAGAAGAACTTCCACTTAAACTAAATTTTTAATGGAAGCATGATATAAAAAAAATCTGCCAATACAGTTCATCCATACAAAATATTTTTCAGTAAATTGTAAATAACTCAGACATGTAGCCTCAACATAAGGGTATGATTAAGTTACATGAGGAAGTCATTTTTCAATTCCTGCAAATAGCCAGAAGGGAAATACTGTATATACACACTTATAAGTCCAACTGCAAACTGCAAGAAATGCCATCACATAATGCATCAGCAGATCTGGGTCAATGCAGTTTGATAGGAATAATCAATAGAACAAACAGTACAGTACCGGAACCGTTGGCACTTTATGCAATGGCAGATCAGGGTCTATGCTGTTGGCAGTTGGATTCAACTTACAAACAAGTACATATTATAT
The DNA here is from genome assembly GCA_016617855.1 of Megalonaias nervosa. NCBI lineage: Eukaryota > Metazoa > Mollusca > Bivalvia > Unionida > Unionidae > Megalonaias > Megalonaias nervosa. The sequence continues at coordinate 10,005 of JAECUM010004873.1, read as the reverse complement.
GCAACTAAGCAACAGTGAGTTACATGCACTTTCTCAAAAATAATGCCATCATAGTAAATTTTTTTTGAGTGATTTAATTTAATAATTTCCACTAACACTTATGCATAAAAACACTTGCTTCATGTGAAAAAATAAATAAGTATTGTCCCTAGCCTGTTTAAGAAGGATGCTACACCCTGCCCATCCCTAGGTGGTGCCCTGCCCACTTTGGGGTGTACCCACTCCTCCTAGGGGCCTGCCCTGTAATAAAATACTGTGGTTCAAGACAAGATAATTATATATATGGTAAACAGTCTACATGTATAATCAACCTGACATCACATACCCCTACTTCACTTGCTGTGCAAATATCATTCAAAGTGTATTATTGGAGTTCATTACAACGCACTCTTTAAAATGGGTGCTTTAAAAATTATGAGAAATTACTTCATTTAAAATGCCCTTACAAGCAACCAGTATCTTTATTTGACATATGGTTTTGGGACAGAAGTGACAAGTATGAGAAATATTCCAAATATATTTCTTTAATTTTACCATTGATTATATCATAAATGTATAAATAAAAAATTGACTTACCATGAGATCTATGGAGAACTGCCAAGGTAAGGAAGGTTTCTCACCATGAGAGTAGTATACGAAGTAGGTTGTCTCACTGAGATCATCAGGGAGATTGACAGGTGAGGGAAGGTTTGGTGACAGAGACCATCGCAGTAGCCTGACATCTGGATAGGTTCGCACACACAAGGTTGTATGGTCAGGACCTGCTCAAAATATAATTTCAATTTTGAGTTAAATAATCTCAGAGGCTATGAAAACAAACAAAATCTGAGCAATACTGTAACTTTTCAAAATATTTCTTTGGGTCGAAAATGCTGTACTTGGAGGGTGATTTTGTAATGCTTATTTTGATCAGACTGTCCCATTCGTTATGCATGTCTGTCCATTCATGATTGATATGTCTGTCTTTGTTATGAAAATCACAAACTATAAATGTTTCCATATGACATGGATATGCCTGCCAACATGATGCATTTGAAGGCCCAAGTTTCAAGTTCAAACAAGGTCCATAACTCTATAACTTTTTGTGGAAAACATTTAAGCCGATCCTAACCAAGGTCTTCTTACCATAATACTTGTTACCATATTTAGTTTGAATCACATTTTGAGCTAAGTCATTTTAATGAAAAGCTTAATACCAAGTCTGTTCCAATCCATCATGATCATATTTGTCAAAAGTTACTGAGTGGAAATGGAAGTGCAAAGTTTTAAGTCAATCATGGGCCAAAACTCCATAAACTTTTGCTAAAAAATGGTAAAAACCAGACTTGACCTAGGTTTTTGTATATAAAGCATTATACCATGTTACATTTTCATCAAAAAATTCCTTTAGAATTTATTATAAATAAGGGAAAACTTAAGTGCAAAGTTTTAAGTCAAACTTAAGCCATAACTCAATATAATTGTCAGAATATGGTGAAAATCAAACTTGAGACTTTTTAATGTGAAGTCTCCGGCCAAATCTTAATTAAATCCATTAAGTCTGTGAAATTTACAGGGTGAAAACAAAATTTGTGACAGGATCTTACAGAATGTGACATGATATGACATGAATAGACATGAATAATGCTACATAACCCTTCACAGGTAGCAAATATTAAGAGAGCAAACCCCCATATCTTTGCTCAAAAGAGAAATTTTGTACACATTTTTGTAAAAAGATATGTGGAAAACAAATCTGAAAAAAGTGAATAGGTCCATGTCCCTGTTATTACACAGGATTTTGAAAATAATAAATTAACAGGAAATTAATCATATATCCATAATTTATTCCTTCAAACACTTTCATATCATCATCATGCATGCTCTTCTGGTAAGTACATTTAATTTTAAAGTATATTTGGATATAATAATCTGATATTGTTGTTATGGCAATTATCATCATTGGAAGGGTGAGATAATGTGTAACAAGTTATAATAATAAAGAATATATTTATATACTTAAATATTAAATGTTGGCATAGGTAACTAATAAATGTAGACATAGATAATGATTAAATGTAGACATTGGTAATTATTGAATACAGAAAGGAGTAACTATTTAATGTATGCATATGCAACTATTCAATGTAGACATATATAATTATTAAGTGTAGACAGAGATAATTATTCAATTTAGACATAGGTAATTATTTAATGTAGACAGAGGTACTGATTAAATGCAAGGATAGGTAATTATTAAATGTAGGCAAGGATAATTAAGAAATGTAGATATAAATAACTATTCAATGTACACTTAGGTAACTATTCAATGTAGACATAAGTAATTATTCAATGTAGACATAAGTAACTGTTCAATGTAGACATATGTAACAATTCATTGTAGACATAGATAATTATTTAATGTAGAACAAGTATTTATTCAATGTAGACATAGGTAACAATTCAATGTAGACATAGGTAACATTTCAATGTTGATATTGGTAACAATTCAATGTAGACATAGGTAACAATTCAATGTAGACATAGATAGTAATTCAATGCCGTGATAGATAATGACCCGACTTTTGAATCATTAGTTTGATCTTCCAAAGAGATTAATTTGGTACCTATTCCATGCAAAGAGTTGTGTTTGGTTGAAATAATTAATAGACAGAACTATTCGGAGTGTATTACCATATGTACAGTACCTGCTCTTAAGTCAAGTCCAACTGCAAAGTGCACAGACCCAGTTCTACTATCACATAATGCAGCAGCAGTTCAGGGTCTATGTGGATTGTGAGGAGTAATCAATACAAAAAAAAAAAACCCATTGATCTGATCGTACATTATGTGACATCAGATCAGGGTCTATGTTGTTTGCTGTTGGACCCAACTTATAAGTGAGTATATATGGTATATCACTGTCAAAAAGATGTAAGAAAAAGACGTGAAAAAAAATTTGCAGAGAAGTTTCTTTATTCATATAAAGTATTAAAGACATTCTCCATACAATAGATACTGAGATTGCTGGTCTTCTAATATGCAGATAGGGTAAAAAAATTTGAGAATCAAAAAGTGACCCTTTATTAGGAAAATGAAAAAGGTTAAAATAATTTCTATCAAAGAAAATTTGAAAATAGTTTCTGCACATATGAAACATGGTTGTTTCCAATTTTATCATAAAACTGAACACTCACTAATGGTAGACTCCAGATAAAAGTACTCTTATTGCATCAAATGGTATAAAAGAAGAAACAAAACCATAATGTTCCCTTTTCAAGCTTTGACCATATTTTAATCATTTCATTGCTGCAGATGATATACTATCATTGATTAAATGATACTGAGGCTCCCCTTTCCTTACATTCAATTGATAATTTAGCATAGCAAATGATTTCATATGCACCTATCCACACTGTGATAGTTTAAAAACACCTGCCAGTTAAAACCTAGCCATTAATGCATATATTGTTATCAATAATGAAAGTATTGCTTTGGATCCACACATGACTCAGTATTGCTTTGGACAGATGTCATCAGAATCGACTCTCAAAAAGCAAGATTAATCTGCTGATTGTATATTTCGCGGTTAAACAATATGCATTTGTATTCCATTTGTTCAGTCAAGTAAAAAGTAAGACTTGTGATCAACATAATAAACAAGAGGCCCATCTGCGCTTGCTATCACTCACCTAGGCTTACATAAGTCAATAGCTGACCATTAAGCAGGTTTATGTAATATTATAAAAAACACAAACTAGTATGTAAACAGGGATCAGGTGACTTTGGAAAAGAGTAGGCAGAAGTGGGAGCAAAGTAAATTATGCAATATATATATATATATATATATATATATATATATATATATATATATATATATATATATATACACACACACACACACACACACATCAATATATGCAATTGTGTGTGTGTGTGCATTTTGGTTATTATTTATTTGAACTGTGTCCTCTTTTTCTCATATTCATATTTTCATTTAACATTGATTTCAATTAATACTTTATCTTATTATCACTCACCTAGGCTTACATAAGTCAATAGCTGACCATTAAGCAGGTTTATGTAATATTATAAAAAACACAAACTAGTATGTAAACAGGGATCAGGTGACTTTGGAAAAGAGTAGGCAAAAGTGGGAGCAAAGCAAATCATGCAATATATATATATATATATATATATATATATATATATATATATATATACACACACACACACACAGCAATATATGCATGTGTGTGTGTGTGCATTTTGGTTATTATTTATTTGAACTGTGTCCTCTTTTTCTCATATTCATATTTTCATTTAATATTGATTTCAATTAATACTTTATCTTCAAGTAGAAAATTCTCTGTGTTGTATGTCTAAACATATTTTGTAAGTGTATGAATGTATCATGTTCATATGCAGTGTATTCATACTTGAAATGTGTATGTTGGAATGGAGAGATATATACAATTTATTTTTGCCACATGATTTTCAAAAAGCATAGCAGAAACTATTCCTTGTAATTAATTTTAACTGGGAGAAATACCTAGATTATAGTATTGCAATTACAAACTGGTAAAAACATCTAATCAGCCACTGCTTAAACAAGAAATTTATTTTTCATGTTTCTAAAACTTCACTAGAAAATGGCAGCTGAAAACAATTTTAAATTAGTATCATGCAATTATATATACTTAATGTTTATTCATTATACCTGAACTAAAATGTGCTCAAGTTTCACTTCCACATACAACATTACCTCAGAGTGGTTTAATTACTTCCTAAATTATTTCAAAATACTGAGATCAGTTCACCCCATGCAGATGCTGCACAAGCAAAGTGACTGCAATGAGAAAACCAATAACCTTAATCTCTCTGGAAATGGATTGCACCTCAATCAGGGTACTTATAGCCTCGATTCAGACAGCAACATCAGATTACAAACACAAGTTTTATCAGGACGCGCTGTCCATCTTACAGGAGCTATCTTCAGCTGCAGAGGTATGTGAAATATAAAATTGCATTCTCTTTTCACTATCCATAATATGTGATAGAATTGTTCAATATGTTGTGTGTTCCATTATTTATTCAAACTTTAACAGTCAGACCTATGTCGCAAAACACCATGTTGTTAGTCCATAGTCTGCTTTCAAGTAAGCCATTTATAACTGAACAAGTGAATTGAACTCAGTTAAATTTTGCATGTTTTAAAGAATGAGAAAATGCTTGAGTCCTTAAAGTTCTACAAGACTATTCTTGTCAGATACAGATTCATATATGAACCTGGTTATTATAACAGCAATATCATACAGTAGTTCCAATGAAATGACTTAATATGTAACAAGCAACTTCATGTGCACAAATGCATAAAGTATATCATTGCATTGTCTCATGTACTACATGGCTTTTAGTCCTTATATTTTCAACTACCTGAATTGGGAAGTGTGAAGATGTGAATTTGGAGGCATGAATTTAGAGGTGATTTTGCTCAATAAAGTTTTGTATAACCTGTGTGCTGCTGTTGTTGGAGACATTAGCTCAGAGGAAGGTAGTGGTTGTCTTGTGATAGGAGACCAAAGCTTTCAAACCAACAGGTCTGCAGCAAACAAGGGGGCTCCTGGGGGATCCTTTGGCAGACTGGGAGGGGTGACTCACCGATCATCCGACAGAGCAGTGAGACTGAAGATACTTTGTATTTGTCAACTGGATGCCAAGAGTTATATCTTCCATTTTTGAATTTATCAGTCTCACTATTTGAGTGAAAATCAGATATATTTGAATACATCCTACTTGTGGATGAAATATTATTTATATTTGTCCACTGTTGGGGAATAATCATTAAACATTCATAGTTGTGTAAACCCAATCTTTGATTCCTATAGTAGTACATTCAAAACTGTTCAAATTTTTGTGTTTAATTTCTAATATATCAATCATCCATGGTGATAGATCAATAAGGCAATCATATTCATTTATAATTTCCATACATTAATTCTTGCTGATTACTTCTTTAAGTTACATGTTATGATTCATTCCAGTTGGGAACATATCATTTTCCTTATTTCAGTTTGTTTAACTAGTGCACATCATTTTGTTAAATTCATCGTTGGATTTTATGTGAACGAGTTTGGTGTCAAGATTGAATCATTTTTCAATCACATATAAATAAACCTCTCATTCATGAAATTGCTTTTAGCATCTTCTCTATAATCTATTCTAAACCTGGATCGTCCAGTTACAACTTGTTTGAAACAACCCCTGACAGAATGCACATGAGACCACATGTACATGTGTTTTCACACCACAGTATTAACTCACTCAAACCAGTGGTCACTGATGTTATGGATGAGAAACCTTTAAAACAACATTTTCAGGGAGTCTATTCAAACTTAAATGCGACTTTTTTGGACTGTCAGTTTTTGGTAAAAGTTTGATAAGTAGCAAAATTAAATTGCTCATTTTAGTGGCAGCTGATAAACTACTGATACCTATTTGTAATGAAAATGATATAATTAAGGCACTCCTATCAGTTAGAATTAATTACAATATATAGTTTTTAATGTGCTCATGTGATGTCATATGGCCAAAATACAGTGTAGAGACCAAGAAGGGCACATAAAACATAAGTAATGAACTGACCATTTAATAACATCAAAACTTAAATGTTAATTTCATTGTTGTTGATAAAACGTGATCTTAGCTATTCATTGAAAATGAACCGAAGCATTAAAGTTGATATGTCAGTGAACTGTATCAATCTTTCCAATAGAATGAGCAAATAGCTATGAACAAATACAGTGCAATGCATTCTATGAGGGTGATTCTATTTTTAAAAGCTGGTACAGTAGAACCTGTTATGAGCGACCTCTGCTATGAGTGACCACCTGTCATGTATAGTCCAATGCTGTATTATCGCGGGCTCTATATTATGGCGATAAACAGGATTTCCCGAGGAATTTTGAATATGCGACGCCTAGCGGCTGTTTACCTATGTCAACTTGCTGAAAAGAGGTACGCAGATCTGTCAGAACACAAAATCATCAAAATGTCACGATTTTTGGTAAGTCTACATTGAAATACCAGGAAACACGCTTTCTGGTAAAGCGCATAAAATTTCATTGATCACTCTATAAAAAATACTATCAAAATTATATTATCTACATCGGTCTCGAGTATGAAATAAACTCAGTGTGTCGTCTGCAGTTTAATGCTTATAGGTCGGTAGTGACGTACAAGCCATAATAATGCTGCACATGGAATTAGATTTTATGGTAGCCAATATGGACCAAAAAATGGACAAAACGTAAACAATGATCATGAGCATCATACATAAATATGAAATTTTTAATACTTACATGTTTCCATTTCTTTATTTTTTTAAAAATAATAATAATAATAATAATACATTCTTTAGCATTCATATTTTAAGATAATATATATATATATATATATATATATATATATATACCTATTCTCATCGCAAACTTATATTACTTCTGTTTTTCAGAAGCAACATATGAAGAAAGAAAGACAACAGTATAAACATTCAAATTTACATAAAGCTTTTAATGTCACTTTTGCAGGCATGTCTGTGTATCATGTAGCAAGGCAGTTTGGTGTGCCTGAGTCAACCATTAGAGATAGGACTAGAGGACATGTATCCCTTGATGCCAACACAGGTCGAGAGAATCCTAAGTGATAATGAAGAGCGTCAACTGGTAGATCATCTCAAGTATATGGCTGATATCGGATATGGATACACCAAGGCAAATGTGCAGTACCTTGCAGCAGACTATGCAGTTTCTTGTGGAAAGAAATATCGAAGTGAACTACCATTGAGTGATTGCTGGTTTTATGGGTTTATGTGTAGGTGGCCAGATTTAAAACTTGCCAAGCCACAGAAGCTATCTATAATGCAAGCAAAATGTGCTTCAAGGGATGTACTAAACAGCTATTATAAGCAGCTATCAACCATCCTTACAGTCAACAACTTAAGAGAAAGGCCAGATAAAATATTTAATGTTGATGAAACTGGAATCAATACTGAACATTCACCTCCACGATTTGTATGTGGCAAGGATACTAAGGCACAATCAGTGGCATCAACAAGATCACAAAATGTAACCATCATTGGGTGTGGCAATGCGCTTGGTAACCACATCCCACCATACTTTGTATTCCCTGGGAAGCAGTGGAATGGTCGGTTTTTAGAAGGTGTTCCTACAGGATCTATTGGCGAGATGTCTGATAGTGGTTGGTCAAACTCAATCATATTTCATAATTACATCACCAAACATTTTGCAAAGTATAGTGGAATAGCTGATGGAAATAACTCACATCCCACCCTCATACTGTATGATGGTCATAAGTCACATCTATCTTTAACACTTCTAGACTGGGCAAAGAAAAATAATGTCATTCTTTTTGTCCTGCCACCTCATACAAGCCATATAACTCAGCCTCTAGACATTGGTATTTTTGGACCATTCAAATCAATGTACAACAGTGAATGTCAGCTGTTTCTGCAGAAGAACCCAGGCCAACAAGTAACAAGATATGACATAGCAAAACTTATTTGCAAACCCTACTTGAAGGCAATGTCTCCAGAAAATTTAATTCTGCTTTTGGTAAATCGGGAATTTATCCATTCTCCAATAAGACAATTTTGGATTCACAGTTAGCACCATCAACCATTTACGATGTGGAGAATGATGCCAGTCATGTTGAAGGAAAAAATCTAGAAACCTCTCAAGCAGCAAATCAGGATTACAATAAATATGTTGTTATGAATGCCAACACATCAGAGAAAGATGAAGACACGTGTGATTTCTTTAAGAAGAGAAACATTATAAAATTGTCCAAAAACCAAAAAAACATTTGTTACACTGTCCTTTATTGGTAGCCTAGCAAAGAAGAATGTTAACATCATGCAACACTCATCAGCTTCAAAACCTGAAAAACAAGCACCAAATGTACTAGACAAATCTACAAATCTCAGTGTCAGGAAATCATCTTTCTCATCTGTAAAGTCAGCAAGTAAAGAATTAATTAGTGTCAGAATAGTTCCTACATTTTCAAAGAAATCTTGTACTACAGCCTCCAAAATTTCGAAAACATCAACTATGATTACAATCCCTTCTTCTCCTCAACCTGGTCCCTCTGCATATTATGTAGATGATGATGATGAAAACAATTTTGAGGACAGTGAAAGCAGCTTATCTGAGGATGAATCTTCAAACTGCTGTGTATGTCACAAACATCAGCCACCTGCACTTAGGGGTTGTGTTAATCTTGTGATTATTAAGTGGGCACAGTGTGATAATTGTCAACATTGGACACCTTTCATTTTGTTGTGCAACATCAGTTGTTAGGCGACATAGCTCATTTCTTTGCCCACATTGCATTTAAAATTCATATAAAGTTAATTTTTTAAAACAATTTATTGTTTTTATTCATGGATTTCAATTTTAATTATACTTGTGTATTCCATTTAATCACTGGGTCCTTTTCTTTATGTGGAAACATTAAGCCAATGCAAGCGTGGACATTCATTATTAAAGGTTAGTTCAAATCTACGTTTATTATAATGCGTGCGTGCTACCATACCTAAGTTATGTAAATACCGTGATAATATAGAGTTGTTCCCCCTTGGTTCATGAATCTGGGTCATGCATTATATTCGAGTTTTGTACATTTACGGGCTTCGATTGACAGAGAATTTTTATAGGAATAGATCGAGGGCAAGTCACAGAAACTTCACAAAATGTACCGATAACAACATTATGTACCGCGATAATACAGCGTCCCAGGCTACGACCACAATCGTAATGCAGGGATCGATTTTATTATATAACACTCTGCTATGAGCGACCACCTGCTGAACGCGACCAGCGACTGCTATTTCTTGGCAAAATATGCATTTCGACACTGCTATGAACGACCGCATCACAAAAAAACGAGGATAAACTCCACCAAACTTTATTTAATCCCTGTAAGAACGACCGTTCATACCGTTCTAAA
>JAECUM010004872.1:0-88677 GCA_016617855.1 Megalonaias nervosa | reverse complement strand
TAGAATGTCAACAAGTATTATTAGTAATGACCGTGGTCACAACCAATCATTTACATAGCTATTTCCGACTGTTTACTTAATATGACAAAACCATCATAACAAAAATCGTGCTTACGCGAGTCACATTTACGTTTTAAATAAACACGATGTTTCTAACAAAATATCAGACCCTGCGAACATAATCATCATCACAATAATAATTACATTTAATGATATAAAAATGAAATAAAAATGAAATAAAAAGATTTAGAAAAAATTCAAATTTTAACACACATGTAATTTAACTACAGGGTCATAACACACTGATCCAAGTTTGACATGCATCTAGTTTTAACAGCATAGTAGTAAGTTGAAGAATATTATTATGTACATATGGATTGCATCACATCACCCTAACCTATATGGATTGCATCACAATATCCCTGACATTCTTTGTGGGCATAGTTACCGAGTACCATTAACAAAAAGCTATATGCCAACCATATATTTTAAACAATTTCTTCCTTCTGCTACAGCATATATATAGTAGAACAAGCTACATTCATTTATCCAATATATATTTATGCCACTGTTTTAATATCATACAATGAATGACAACATTTTGTAACAGGTACTTCTAATATAAGCTTTGCGTTGTTCAACTGTCTGGTTTATCTAATACTTTTCACAGGAACTACTTGTATCATGTTAATAACATTAGAATGTATAAGAATGAAACTGAAAGGAATGGTCTATGTGAATGGAAATAATATATTGCATATTCATCCAAAATACAGAGTAATGAAATAAATAAATGTTTGAGAGTAAAAATGCTCCGGAAGTTATACATATGCTATTGCATTAACAACACTTAAGCATAGTGTAATAAAAGACAATGTAATTTTATATGACTACAAAATAATTTACGTGGCTTGGATAAATACCTGGAGAAAGTAAGTTTGGGTCTACTGGCTTACTGTCATCATTACATTCTTCTATTTCAACAAAGTTTAGCAGGTGTGACCAGAGAGATGACTTTCCCTGAAATGAATTAGTGAATTGGTTTAATTACAAATTATGCATTTTTATAAAAGTAGTATGATTACTGATTCTAACATGATGTGAAATGTTTACTTAAAAGATATTTTACTATATGCTTACCATACAGTGTTCCTGTAAAATTCTCAAAACAAATTCATCTCAGAAATAAACTAAAAGAACCAAAGGTCAAAATATTTTCTTTCTGAAATATAACAATAAGCATCTTTTATAAAGGAGTGACAGATATGACAGACTTCACTAATATATGTTTGCTCAACAGATTATGGCTCTAGGTCAATTCTGAAGACTCCATGTTCCCCCTTCCCTGCACCCTGTCTCTACACGGGTCAAAATACACAGTAGCAAGCAGCACATTTTCTAGCTAATTTATGGTATTGCTACCAGGTGCAAAATCAGGTGGAAAATTCTGCCACAAAGAATCTTGAAAAGAAAGAACTTCACTGACGTAAGAGTTTACTTTTACTTATCAAAATGAACTTTTGCAACACCTTTCTCCCAAAGAATTTAAGAGCAAAGCTAACAATGTTTAGCTCATAATAAAGTCTTTTGATGTTCTAAGGAATTCCTGGAATTTACTAGCAATGCTTCCACATTGATTACAAAGATGAGCATATAACAATGTTTGACAAAAGTGTCCTTAAGATACGGAGCAAATCAGATGAATGCTGTTGTTGTTTTGGGCTTAACACCATTTTTCAGTGCATGATAGGCTATACAAAGCGACCCGTATAACTAGTGGAGGAAGACCATGGGAAAACCCCAAAGAAGAACCACCAACCCAAGAGAAGCTACTGGCAAGCTTTCTCAGATACCCACAAAGGTCGAGCTAGTGACTCAAACCCACACTGACAGAAGTGATATAACAGTGATTGGTAAAGGCAAGCACTTTAGACCACTTGGCCACATGGGTCCCCTGCTTCAGATGAATACATGAGCAATTTATTCTTGCTTCTGCCAAGAGGTAATATCAGACAAAGTGCCCCACATCTGTAAGTGACTACAATGTAGTGGACATAGAAACATTTCCAAATGGCAGTGGTTCACAAGAACAATACAGATGACCATCAAATATATCTGACACTTGGTAATCCACCTTGCTGCCATAGTTAAACTCATATTTAATTCTAACCCTGCTCTAAAGAATGTTTATTAAAGACAGTTGGTCATGAATACAGTAATGAATTTTAGTATACCAGTTTGGCTTGAAGGCTATGACTCAAAGTTCTCTTAAGAAATATAATACCAAATATATTTGCTTATACCTCCAGTCAAACTGCAAACTGCACAGACCTAGATCTGCCACTGCATAATGCACTGACAGATCTAGGTCTACACTTTTTGTAATCTGAAGAAACAACATGGATCCTAATCTGCTGGTACGTTAAGCAACAACAGATCAAGGTCTATGTCATTTGCAGTTGGGCTTACAGCAGTCTGTTGATCTGGATATTTTTCTCAACCCACTAATGTAACCTCTGACCACCACCTGGTTTCCTATAGATGTCAATTACAGACTGATATAACCTCTGACCACCACCTAGTTTCCTATAGATGTCAATTACAGACTGATATAACCTCTGACCACCACCTAGTTTCCTATAGATGTCAATTACTGATATAACCCCTGACCACCACCTGGTTTCCTATAGGTGTCAATTACAGACTGATATAACCTCTGACCACCACCTAGTTTCCTATAAATATCCGTTACAGACTGATATATGACAGCAGATTTTACCATTTCTTTTCAGTCTGTAAACTATGGCCCCATATCCTCTCCATGAGATAAACAATGCTAGAGATCAGTGTTTTCCTCGGTCTCAGAATGGTTCCTGTCCCTCTGCAAATTCTTTAAAGAATACCATTATTGACTGGTGTCCTCTATGTATGGGTAACTACTACAGCAGATTTCATCACATCATTATTGTCTGCAGGCATGCCTCCCAAGCCTTTCAAGGTCACAGAAGTTGAAAGAATATTATTCTCTACCCTACCTAAGTTCTTCAAAACCTTCACTTTACTCCATAAAGATGTGCATAATGGACAGCTGTACTTTATGTAAGGGTAACAATAATAACAGTTTTCAGCCTACCTTTTTGGTTTGCAGACCATGGCTCCAGATTCTCTCCAGGAGGTCACAGAGACTGGCAATCAGTGTGTTTTCCTCCACCCCTGTAATGTTTCCCTCTCCATGGCCCAACTCCACTGCCTCCTGCCCCATCTTCTCTACCAACATACGTTTTGTCTGCATAGAAATTTCAATCTTACACTGTATAATCCTTGATATTTCTTCAGCATATACAGTATGACCCCGCTACAACACGGTAGTTTGGAGCCATAGAGCCCGACCGTGTTATAGACCGAACCGTGTTATAAGCAACCAGGTCAGTTAACTGAAGAAAATGATGCATGTACCCGAAAAAATGTGCGGGGGTGGGGTGGGGTGTAGGTGATAAATGCAGGCACAAAATACATGATTCATTGGCACAGTTATCATCTTAAATCGATGCATATTAAATGAGAAATACACCTGTTGTGAAAACAGAGAAGGCATATATAATATTTTACTTTATTCTGAGAGCCACACATTGGTACATATACATGTATACTGTTTATATATACATGTCTAATGCATAGCAATGAATAAAGTATCAACATCGTGTACTCACCCGCGAATCACGTCACATACATTGAATCCACAATACAAGTAATTCCATCGAAAATATGCACACACACATATTTAAAATATTCAATAATTTTGTCACAGGTCATATAGGTCCGAATTCAGTGGAAAAAAAATAGCACAATCACGTAACGAATGATGAAGCACATTTACTTTTTAGTACATCCTAAGTCGTAAAAGATTGCATTTTAAGCACCCTCGGTAGAGTTCGTAAACATAAACTTTTTTCTTGTAAAAAGGAAACTTTCATGGCAGAATAAAAATGTTTCAGTCACGTTGGAAAATGAAACAGTCCATCAGATTCCATTGCTTTTATTTAAGTTCAGTAATGACTTCCTTTGAAGAAAGTTTCTTTCTTTTTATTGAAGATTGTAGTCGGCTTTCTTTGATGAAAGGTGCATGCGTTATTGAAGTCACCGCTAAAGGACAGCTTTGGAGAACCAAACAAATGCCCGTTTCTTATTGTGGCGGCAACATCAAAAAATTATGAGATAATGCCTCGTCCGGTTGATCTCCACTACCAGAAATGTAAATTTGAAAAAAGCGGATATCACACAAAATACAGTATTCATGCTAGATGTCAACATAAGCGGATTATGATATGACACTGCACTGTTAAGATGGTTTGTCAATATGGACAAAGAATTTGTTTATGTGACAAGAGATAAATTTCAGTGCATTTTATATCAACTTTACGGCTTCCTTTCATGAGGCCTCTGAATTTCTCCACTCCAAACCAATGGTTGTATATACAAGTTTAAACAGCCAACAATGTCGCCAATAAAAAAAATCGGCAGATGGTATATTTTGCCGCTAATAAGGAAAACAAAATCGCAATTTGCGACATTGGCGAAGCCCTACGCGATTCCTGAATAAATTTTTACACGTTATTTTTCGTACTCTTAAGAAGAAAACACTGTTTATTCGTGTATGAGGAAAATGCATATAAAATTTCAGTAGCCATGCCACGATCGTCTTGTATTATTCATACGCGATCTCTTCCCTAAAATGATAATAAACTTTTGGGGGTTTTTTTTCATACTTTTAAGAAAGAATTTTTTTTTCATGTACGAGAAAAATACATGTATATGAAATTTCGGGAGCCACACCACGACCGTGTTATATCCAAATTCGTGTTATAATGGAGCGTGCTATAGCGGGGTCACACTGTACTAACAGACTGATAAAAAACAGAGGTACTGCCATGTTGACTAATAAATCAATCTGTGAAGACAAGTGGACAGTCTTATCAATCCACAAATCTAAGTACTCACAAATTATTAGCAGATCCACAAAACCTGATACCCACAAATAATAAAAAAAATAATGTGAAAATGAAAACATGGCAATAATCCTCTTGAGTTCCTATCAACATTATACACCACTCCCTCGATAACTCGCGCCCTGATAACTCGCAAACCCGCTTATAATGCGGGGTCAGGCGTGGATCCCATTTTTAAAACCAGAAATTACCCCCAAAAATGGATCCCTATTTTATGAACTTTATGGAAATCGCGATCAAAATTAGCTACAAAAACTTTGATATATCGCTCGTTTTATCATTGAAAACGGTAGATAGGACCTGGAAATTTTAATCAACATTATGAAATACCAAATTTAAAAATAAGGCATATAATTTTTTTTACATTTTCTTTCCAAGTGACATTCCTAGCACACAGCAATTAACGATATGTAAGGAAATTTCGATCAACAAAAATGTCACTTACGCTGAGTGGAGGCAGCACTTTAATAAATAAATACAAATTAAATAATTTTTTTATCAACTGAAATTTGTGTTCTAGTTCTATCTTCTAGTTCCTGTTGAGTGTAATCATCATAAATGCAAAGTGTCCTCTTGTAATTAAACATAAAATTTGTCAATCTACCGTAACAGGTATGTCTGCGAGCATTTCTCTGAGAACGTATTTAGGTGCCGACCGTGTTTTGATAACTGACTTGCAGAAGTATTTGTTGCATTGTTGCACTGAATTAAAAGCTGGCCTCCTTTGTATTATCACGTTAATTATGTCTTTTGAATCAAATAATGGAGGTGAAATAAAAGAAAAGTTAAAAGGCACGAAAATCCTACAAACTTAAAATCTAGCTGCTCCAGTCGTATGTCGGGTGAACTCACTTCAGTTGATCAATTGAACACTGTTATAAATGTTATTGTGTATGTAATATAAACTACTTTACATTAACTGACTCATTGGTAACTGTGATCAAAGATAGCATGGCAACCAAGCGAAAAGAATACTATACTTCATAAAATAAAGAACTTGGTTTCACAGATACGGACCATTGTGGGCAAGCGAGTTTCAGAGAATTCTTGAACTGGCACTTTGAGATATTCTCAAGAATGATAAAAAGTTTCATTATTACTTCCAATGAAATCACGATATTCAATACTGTCCTAACAGCACAAAAATTGAGATTCAACGTAGACGATTGTCTCACGAAAATTTCGCTTGCTTTTTGAACAAAATGAATCTTGTTTGGTGGTGTATCAACAGTTAGTCTAGTTCCCTGCTCTTTTCACTCCCAATTTGGTAGGATACAATACCGTACCACTCCGGGAACCAGACTCATCAAGAAAACAAAAAGCAGTGACGTAATACACGTTTTCGTGTAAATGTAAT
Source organism: Megalonaias nervosa (assembly GCA_016617855.1). Taxonomy (NCBI): domain Eukaryota; kingdom Metazoa; phylum Mollusca; class Bivalvia; order Unionida; family Unionidae; genus Megalonaias; species Megalonaias nervosa. The sequence goes on along the minus strand of JAECUM010004872.1, from coordinate 82,314 downwards.
GGTTGTTGAAACCAGTTGGAACGATCATTCACATGTTGGACATTTTGAAAATAAATGTTATTTAAACAGAAGAACGAACAACTTCATTAGAAAAAGTGCGTTATTAAAAATTATTATCGACGTGAATGTAAAATGAGGATTCAGTCACTAAACAGCGAAGTTCCCTAACCCCGACACCCACCCACCCGCTGGTTTCTCGATGTCCAAGCGATTTTTTTCAATTTTTGGAGGTCCCTCGGTAACTCGCGCCCTCGCTTATAGCGTGGTCTATGTTTGTGGACCCTGATGTGCGCAAGTTATCGAGGGAGTGGTGTACATTTAAATTTTAGAAAGAATGCAGTTTATTATCATCTTATGACTTTCAAGCTTCCACGACAGGTCACAGAATGATTTACAGGTCCATTTTCATCTAGTATCATTGCAAATATTAAGGTACATGTTTTTTTTCCTTGTACAGTTTACTGTCTATTTATACAAACCTACCTCCAACACCAACCTGTGCCTCTGCAGCATAACCAGAGGTGCAAAAAATTACTTTTGATGGAATGACTGTAGTAATTTTGGAGTTATCTCCAATCATTCAGATGTATATGTTTGTGTGTTATCCTGTGCTTGACTTGTGTTCCTTGAATAACTAAGAAGTTAAAATATTCAGAACTTTTCTTAATTTTATTGATGTGACGCAGGCAATAATAGTATGTAATTCCAAAACATACTTGGAATCCAGGAATGGCAATTTCAGTAGGGAATAGTCACCCATACATGCAATTTGGAATTTTGTATCATATTCATACAGACTGTTTGGGTAATCAGAGTACCCTGGCATATATTTCTTTTTTTTTAAATCTGCCTTCCCTGTGTATAGTGAACAGACCAGTGTAATACAGTTTGGTCAACATTGAAGGAAATGAACTTACATGAAAATGGTTACAAAAAGACTGAAATCAGAAACAAATGGCAACATTAATAAGAGAATGTTTACATGTAAAACGGAAGCAGGATATTATGTCCCCTCTCTTTAGCCTTTAAGTCAATATTACATCTCAAGGATAACAAGTTGGTAAGTAAATCTGGGAAAATAATCATGTTTATTCATCAAGTACCTTGATTTTGCATTCCCTAAGCAGGGTCTCAACAAATTTCCAATTGGTCTGTGCCAATCCCTCAGATGCAATGTCTGACAAAAATGTCTGCCGTACATGTTTTGATCTGGCTTCCTGCATGTATTTCTGTGTGAAAAAAATAAAAACAGTGGAAAGAATTAGCAAAATGTTTAACCTTGTAAAATATTTTTCAAAGATATGCTTATTATCAGCTGAACATTTTTTCTTTCTTTTTTATGCACAAGATATATGCATTAAAAGAATGAATCAGATTGGATTTAAAAAAGCAAAACTTCCATCTAACAAACAACTATATGTCCATACCTTAAATGTCCAAGCTTTAAAAATGAAAATGTTTAGTTTCAATAATTAATAAGAACTTGTAAAGCATTTATCCTTGTTTAAGATGCACACCTCAAGGCAGTGGTTCTTAACCTGTTTGGGCAGTGACCCATATTAGGCTTTTGGTGTTAGCTTTGCAACCCATTAAATGCTTAAAAAAAACCACATGGGTAGGAAATTTCAAATTAATAAGGTTGATTTCTGTGACCCACTAAAAACTACATGGCAACCCAATTTGTGATAGTGACCCATGGGTTAAGAACTACTGCCTTAAGACATAAATTGTTTGTTTCTAGCCCATTCAAGTTTGAAATGGAGCTCAGCTTGAGAACACAATGCTGAATTCCATGCACAGCCATCAGTCTAAAATGTGTCCATCAAAAAACAGTTGTAACTGCTAATATGATGAAATTGAAAGGCAGGATTCTAAGTCAAACATCAGTATAATTCAACTGAAGTTGGCTGGTAAATGTTGAAAATAAAACCTGATCAAACCAGATCAATGTCTTTTAAATTTAAAGCTTCATACCAAATACAGTTTCCACCCATAAAGTAATTCAAGATAGTGAACTGAAATAAAAGTTCACAACTGATGGGGCTTGAATGGATGGTACAGATGGAAAGCAAATTGTTTCTCTAAGAATACCTACCCAATCCTATGTTAGGAATATTAGCCTGCTACATCACGAATTCAGCCCTAGTAAAAAGACAAAAATCGTCTTTCCTATCTCGATAGACAAAAGGTCAGTAACTCACACATTACCTCCACCTGCCACCACCAGGTGTCACTAGTTTTTAGCTGAGTTATATACTAACAAAGATGCTCGCATGGAATGGTGGTTGGAAGGGTTAAGTAATGTGATTGGGTAAGTATTCTGAAAGGAACATAATTTATGCAAAATTTATGTTCCACACATATACTAAGTTAGGAAAATAGGTAATAGGAAGAGGGAATGCTAAGCATCCAATCTCCACCTTGGCTATCCTTCTAGGCAATGATGGTTGGAGTCCCATTGTGAATGATAACCCATTTTGCTAATTACATAAGCAACACAGCCTGGAGTCACTTGACCTGTTACCCTTGCATACAGTTATGAAGATGAATACTGAAATCTTCTTACCTACAAAATTTCACTGGCGAATCCAGCAAAGCTAAATGGCTGTGTTCATTGTTTTAGTTGGGGTCAGGTGGCTGTTTGCCACCAGATCTACCAGATTCAAGATTTGCCTCTGTGAAGCTGTATCTCTGAGATTAAAATGCAAGAAGGCTGACTCTGCATGCCAGCCCACAACAGATTCTATTATATCTCAGATCAAAACATTATGTTGGAATTCGAGGCTCGCAGAAATGGCTTGAATCTCATGAGTGGTAATCTTCATGAGGTGACTCTGATCTTGAGAGGCCTCTGACTATGCCAAGCATATAACCCACTTCAGCCAAGAAGCAAGGGCTTTAGGGGTGATATACTGCTTCCGGTGATCCACAAGAATGAAGAGGCATTTGTGCATGCCACAATTTCTCTGTGCATCAAGTAGTGTTTGCGCGCACGAACAGGATCTTGAATGGTTGCTGCTCTCAATCGCCTATAAAAGAGAGTGAGCGAATGACGACTCTTTGGCTACCTATAGACTATAATCTGACTTTGGCTGCAAAGCCTGGTTGTGTCAAGAGGGATACCGAACCATCCAATCTGAACTGAAGAAAGTTCAGGTCAACAGAAAGGGCATGCAGCTTGCTTACCCTGCATTTGGAAGCTAAAGCTATCAGGAAACATGTCTTGTATGATTGTAACTTTAGAGAAGTGTAGGCCAGAGGCTTGAAGTTATTCGAATGGAGCCATGTTAAAACCAAGGATAGGTTTCATTTTGGAAACAGAGTGAGGGATTTTGGTTGATTGGTATCAAAACTGGCTAAAAGATCTGATAGGTCTTCATTATGCCCAATATCACGTCTGACATGTTGCTGGAATGTGGTCAATATCATTGAGCAGTAGCCTTCGATAATGATTGGGGCCAACTGCTTTTTCTCAAAGAGCCGGACAAAAAAGTCAGCCACTTCAGGGACTGAAGCATTCAAAGGGATGATGTTATTGGTCTGACACCAGTCCCTGAAAACATGCCACTTTACTTTGTAAGCTTTCAGAGTTGAAGGCCTTGAGATTCTCTCCACAACAGAAGGTTTAATATGTTTGTCTTGCAAGGCTGTCCTGATAAAAGCCAAAATTGCAGAAGAAGATGGTATGGACAGGGATGGAACACCAATGACTGTGGTTGCTTGAGAAGATTTTTGTTGGACAGAATCTTCTTGTGCAGATCTATCACTAGATCAAGTAGATTGGTGACCCAGTTTTTGTCCCATCTGAGAGGTGCTATCAGAATCATTGTGCAGTTCTGATCCTGTAACTTCAGGATTAGTTTTGGTATCAGGACCCTGGGAAGGTAGATAAATGCCCATAACCCCTCCAAGCTGAATGATTGTGTGTTCATGGCCCAAGCTTCTGGGTCTGGGACAGCAGAGAGGAAGATGGTAAAATCCCAAACACTGAAATTGAGGCCAAAGGGTAGGACTTTTACTGATAAACTGTATCAAGGTAGCAAAACAAAGAGATTTTGTGATGCAGGGTGGAGAGGGATATAAAAATATGCATCGGTCAGATGGCATGTTACAGTATACTTGACACTTTGGACAGCAGAATGATCTTGCCATCTCCATCTTGAATTTTGGTGGGGCAATGAACTGGCTAAGGCTCAAGTTGATGATCAGCCACGACTTGCTGTTCACTTTCCAAATAATAAACAGACTTGAATGCAACCCCCATGATTTTAGCCTTTGTACAATTTCCACTGCCTGCTTTCTGATGAGCTGCCATGTTTACAGGTAGGAGGCTTGAAGACAGGGATATCAGATTTCTCACAGCTTCTGTATCATTGCCTAGGCTGGTTAGATTGTTGTCTCCTGGCATTAGGTTGGGAATGAAATTGGTGCATATATAACTGTAACGATTCCTTGTCCCAAGGCCACTTAACACCCCTTTGCACCAACAGAGGCTGAGTGTTCCTAAATGCCTCTGTGAGTTGAGTGGTGAGTTGGAGGGGTAATTCCTAAGCTGCCTGCTTCCAAACTTCTTTGATTCTTTCTCCAAAAGCAATGGTGAACCAAACAGGGCTGTCTGTAAAGCAAGGGCATAACCAGGTCTGATTGTGGACCACAGACATGTGATACATCATATTTGGTCTAAGTTGGCTGAAGCCAGTTTGTGGAGTAGGTTGTTTCGAGTGCTAAGTTTTGCTGCAGTCTTCTTTAGGTGGTTGTAGAATGTCAGTGATCTATCCCGAGTCACTGTGAGCTGCGGCCACTGTGAGCTGCACAGTTCATGACCCTAGCAATCCTGGCCATTGCCTCCCAAGAATTGACTATAACCAAATTTCTCTGCTTGTCTGAAAACTGGCAGTGAGGCCAAATCTAACATTGAAGAAGTAGCAACTACGTTCCAAACCAGCTCTGATGTGGCATGGAATACAACTGTAAACTTTTAAAACAGTGAAGCATACATGAACAATTGCTATTTTATTGTCAAGGGTCAGGAAATCAGTAATAAATGCATCTGAGTTTTATGCCAGTGAGATGAAAATGTTGCTCGAACTTGCCTTTCTGATAAGAAAGCTTAAGAGTTTACCAGGTCACCAATACTACCTGAAAGCCAGTTATTGATCTCCTTAATTCTAGCCAACTGGGGAAGGAGCCAGAAGGATGACAACTCTTCCTCCTTGTTGAGATCTACAAATTCCTAAACTTTATAGTCTTGAGTAGCGGTCAGGGGTAGAGGGCATTCTGAAGTAGCCAACACCCTATAAATGTCCTCAATGGTGGCTTTAAAGCTAAAATTCAGTCTGCACCATTGTCGGATCTGAATATGGCTGATCTGAAGAAGTTTTGTCACACTCACTGTGTGTCAAGTCCCAATTTGGGTCTGTTTATAGCTCTGGAGAAGGTATACCAGGTGGCAACAAAGACTCAATTCCATCCCCATTGAAAATGTCACTAGCTTTCCCTTGAGGACAAGAAGTGAACAAATATAAGTCCAGCACTGCCGGATATGCTGGCTGGTTTGCCCGACAAATAGTCAGCCTGGATTCTGGTGGTATAAAAGATGGTCTAGCTGGTACCCGCTGCTCCAAGGGCCTGGCTGGACCAATTTATGTCTCACTGAAATCTGTCATAGTAAGGGTATGTCGCCAACAGTATGACTAGACTATTTCAACCAAAACATCCCCATGTTGGGATGGCAAGCTATGGTGTGGTTTTATTATGCATTGGATCCAACAGATCCGGTATAAACCTCATGCGTCCTGACTTACAGCCTCAAAGACTGTGCTTGGTTATGCAAGGGGACTAACATCCACTGGGCTGCCTAGAATCTGATGGGGTACACTTCCTCAATAAGTCAGAATTGCAAGCAACAACTAATCAGCTGGGCCATTTTCTCAAAAGGTCTCCTATGCTGGGCAGATGGTGACAGCTAGGTCAGTAACAGTATTATTATTATTAATGTGTGCATTGCTTGCTCAGCCATTTAACCGCATCATCATCAGCAACATGCAGAGCCTGCAGTCCACTGGGGAACTTTGTCAGTGGACAGTTGTTCACAATGTGTGACATGGTCTGAAGAGCTCCATAGCAACAGGAAGAGTTAGTGGCCTGGCCACATCAGACAAGGTTGACTGCACAAGGCCCCTGTCCTATCCGAAAGCGGTTCAGTGTGGTCCACAGATGACATGGGAGGTTGAAGCCCAGAGGGCAGACAGATGGCTCAGCTACAAGGGAGTGGTTTAAAACATCTGTTGAAGTCCACTCAACACTCCATGCTGAAATAGCTGTCATATTCTCCGGCAACAGATCTAACCAGATTGGGCGTCTCAAAGTCAAGCGGACTGCTGGATGTGAGGTGATGTCCATGTACAGTGGAAGTTTCTCACTGGCATAGACCTTAGCCAACACTTTTGTGGTTGCTACCTGGCGACACAGTTGTGGAGAAGGAATATTGCCGAGTACCAGCAGCCATTGTAAAGGAGTAGGACGTAGTGTTCCAGAGATTATGCGCATTGTTGTGTTGAGCTGGACATCAATTAGCTTAGTATGGGATGATCAAGCCCAAACAGGAACACAATACTCAGCTGTCGAATAATAGAGGGCCAGTGCTGATGTCTTGAGTGTCTGAGCACTAGCGCCCCAGGTTGAGCCAGCCAATTTGTGGAGTAGGTTGTTTCGAGTGCTAAGTTTTGCTGCAGTCTTCTTTAGGTGGTTGTAGAATGTCAGTGATCTATCCAGAGTCACACCAAGATATGTTGGTGTCGGGTCGTGTTTTATTTGCTGCCCACTGAGGGAGCATGGATCTGCGTTCAGGTCGCGCTCCCCATCAGTACTCAGCCAAGGCTCTGTCCAAGGCTGTGGAAACAAAGGATCCAACTTGCAAACCAAATTCAGCAATGAATCCCGGTTACATGCCACTATCAAGAGCAGCCCCCGACGTGCTAATGTCTGCTGACTTTCACGCCATTGGACCAACCCTACAAGTTTTACAACTTAACGTCGAGGGTCTCTCAGCAGCCAAACAAACCATCATCAGCACTATAGCCCACCATCATAATGTTGACATAATCTGTCTGCAGGAGACTCATGTAGCAGACCAGGTGGCAGCACGATACACCATTGCAGACTTTGACCTTATTTCAGTAACAGTGGGGTGGTATAATGAGTTGGATCCAATGGATCTGGTACAAACCCCATGCATCCTGACTTACAGGCCCAAAGATCATGCTCAGTCATGTGGGGGGACCTATAACCACTGGGCTGCCTAAAATTGGGGAACATTTCCATAATGAGTCAGAATCACCAGCGATGAACTTCAGGTTGTCTTCCTTGACTTATTCCATCTTTCCTTCCCTTCCCGGTCTTATGGACTATTGCTCTGAGCTTTTCATTTTATGCATTAAGCAGACATTTCTCCTGGAACAATACAAGAAGAGAAAACAAAGCAGAGATTAGCAATACAGTATGTTACTAACAAGCTAATACTATAGCCGAGACTTCCTCTAACCACGTGTTACACACACTGCATGTCACGGACAATATATGCTTAGCATATACAAAACAAGAGCCCTGTTAGACTTCCATGCTCTGAAGATTCATTTATAGAATTTAGATGACATTTCTGCTGAAATGACACAAGAGAAAACAAAACATAAATTAATAATTCATCATATTACGAATATATTACCCGCTACTAAGGGAGTAATCAACTAAAGTCAGTGTCGCATTCAAAACTTATAGCTCATGCTCTGAGCTTCTGCATTTCATGTATTTAGTTGACATTTCTACTGAAATAACACAAGATGGGGAAAAAAGTATAAATTAGTAATGCAGTATGAAATAACTCACTAAAACCATATCCATTACTAACAGACCAAGCAAAAACTAGTCAAAATTGTGCTAACTCGTAATGACCTAGCACTAGGTCAACGATTGCATGGTGTGACATGGTCTTAAAAAGGCGAAGTACATAAAGGTGACAAAATCACTCAGATTTGTCAGAAATTATAAAAATAATGTATACAACTTGCTGCAGAATGATTAATCCATGAAACAGATCCAAAAGGAATGTTGGATAGTTCAATCAGAATACAAAAATGGCTTAGATTTTTGGCGGTTAAACTGTATTATGTTATCTCAGAGTAGCAAAAGCTAGAAACCAGTGACACCTGGTGGTGGCAGGGGGAGGTAATGTGCAAGAGTTACTGCTCTCTGTCTATTGAGATAGGCAGGAAATGACAATTTTCATCTTATAGTAGGTTGGATTCATGAGGTAGCAGGCTAATATTCCTAATGTAATGTGATTGGGGAATGTATTTGAATGAGAAATGGGTAACACTATCGGCACCATAACCCCCACCCACTCAACCCCATGGATGAGGCATAAACAGCTGAAGTTCAACAAATTATTTCCCTTCCAAACTTGCTACAGTTAGATGAGAGTTCAACTGACTTGGTGAATACTGGTTCATTGGCTGGTTGGGGTTTTTTTGGGTGTTTTTAATGACACATCAACACATGAATGTTATATTATGCCGAGGCAGGTAAAGTGCCATGCTCAGGGAAAGAAAATGGCTGCCAACCCATACTGATCCAATAGCAAATTCAAACCTGCATCCATCTAATCACAAATATGATGCTCTAACAAATGAACCACTGTGGATGACTGTAACTAAACAATGTGTAGGTTAACACTAAGAGGCTGGATGAAGCAACTTTATTGAGAAAATGTTTGATAAAACTGGCAGAATTCTTCAAATGAAACTGAAAGCACCTTCATAGTATGGATGAATATGAGCAAAAATCAATACATTCTGTTATGAAGCACATTATATACCAAACTTCTGTTTAAAGACAGCTCCAAAAATTTAAAACAAAAGTTCTGTCGAATTTGACATCATGCCTCCCAATGGCACTTATGATATAACTTTCAGTTAATGCAAGCATGACTGGAAGTTCCATTTTATAAAAGTACAAAATTACATATAGTAATTAGTATCAAAGTTTCAGTTAATTACATCACATGATGCAGAAGATAAATGACTTCAAAATTTTAACACAGTTTCTAACTACTATAGTCAGGTGACATTAATGAAGGGAAAATTATACCTACAGCTTGCCGTTCCAAGGTGAGATGGTAAGATATTTTTTCAATATATATTGCCATTGAAAACAGATACATACATGCAAGAATGCATGCGTGTATTACAGGGATTGAAATCTCTATAAAAAAGATCCACTCACCCAATCAGACAAGTATGAAAAATGTTACTAAAATAAAACTATTACAGAAATATAAATGTTGATGAGATGAAATTTGTGACCTTTCTAACATCTGTTGTAAGTAATTATTAACTGAGACCAATCTGTTCTCTCTCTCTCTCCCTCTCTCTCTCTCTCTCTCTCTCTCTCTCTCTCTCTCTCTCGTAAGCATTAATTAGTATCGAAGAGCAAAAATAATGTTCCTGTGTATGTACTGCATCAAAACCAATGAAAACTGTCTGATTGAATGTGCAGTCAATGAACCATGTTGCCAACATTCTCTAAAGAACATCCCTTTCATTAATGAGAAACACTGGTCCACTGCGAATCAAATCTTGTCCAAATGGGCAAGTGATTTGAAAAATAACCTGATAGCCAGAAATGTTTACTCACCATTACAATTAGGGTAAGTGGATTTTCAACCTCTGTAATAACAGACTCTAGAGATGAATATAAACCAATACTTTCCACTGACAATTTGCAACAATATCACTTATGCTTATACTACCAGTATTAATGTGTGTAGTTTCGGACAGCCTTAGACAGAATATTCTTAAATAATTTGTAAAGATGGAGAAAGCAAGAGAGCATTTAATACCTAAAACATCTATGTAAAAACTTTTCAAAGTTTTCATGAATGAACCTCAACAGAAACATGCCCAAACTACTACTCTGGTTGATATGTACATTTTACAATCATAATTATTGAAAGTTTTAACACCCCAGCAGGATTCACTTCAACATTAGAATCAACATAAAGGCAACTGAGATATCTACAATGACTACATGCGAGGTATCTATTTCAATTTTTAATACATTACCTGCTCTAAATGGTATGATTAAAGATTATTAGAATCAACATAATGACTATAAGCAAAGCATCTATTTCAATGCATACATAACCTGCTCTAACAGGTATGATTGAAGATTATTAGAATCAAAATAATGACTACAAGCAAACTTCTATTTCAATGCATACATAACCTGCTCTAACTGGTATGATTAAAGATTATTAGACTCGACATAATGACTATAAGCAAAGCATCTATTTCAATGCATACATAACCTGCTCTAACTGGTATGATTGAAGATTATTAGAATCAACATAATAATAATAATAAACAATAATGAGGACTTTGTATAGTGCCTAATCTTTAGAAGCTCTAAGCGCTTTACAACATTTGACAACACTTAAAAAACATATATAATGATATGATTACAAAAATAAAAACAAACACCACGAAATTGGAAACAGAAAACATGCTGTAAATATTTAAGGTAAGGATACATTATTAGGTCTTTAAGTCTGTTCCTGCAGTTGAAATAGGTGAGTTATAAGAGCGCTCTTGAATGAGATCACTGTGTCTTTGTGTCTAAATGCAGTGGGCAATTCGTTCCACGTTGCTGGGCCCTGGTATGCAAAAGAGCGTTGTCCGTATGATTTCATTTTCATAGTGGGAATAATGAGAATACGAGTGTCAGAAGAGGAGCGTAAGTATCTTGCAGGTGTGTACACATGGGTGAGGTCAGATAGGTATGTTGGACTGGAGCCCGTCAGTGAAACGTAGCACAGAGAACAAATTTTGTGTTTAATTCTGGATCGTATGGATAGCCAGTGTAGGGTACAGAGCAGGGGAGAGGCGTGCTCTGATAGTGGTACTCTAAGGATGATCCGAGAAGCTGTGTTTTGAACTTTTTGAAGTTTCTGAAGTAGATATTGAGACGAACCAGACAGAACTGAGTTACAATAGTCCAGTCTTGAAAGTACTAAGGAACACACAAGTGTTTTAGTGTAATCAACTGAAAGATACTTGCGAATGGAGCTGATGCATCTCAGCTCAAGATATGAAGCCTTGCATATGTTCATGACATGTTGGTGCAATGAGAGAGTACCGTCGAGAGTAACACCTAGGTTTCGTACTGACTGTGTGAATTTAATGTTGGTGTTGCTGATATTTATTGTCTGAGGTAAAGGATGTGAATGAGAAAGTCTTTGTGTTTTAATCAGGATGGCTTCAGTTTTATCATCATTCATCTGCAGCTTGTTACATGTCATCCATGATTTCACATCGGAACTGCACCTCCAGCTGGATGGCTAGATTTGTATATTTGGGTGTCATCAGCATACAATTGGTGAGACACTGGATGATGATCTATGACACTTGAGAGTGGCTGAGTGTACAGAATGAAGAGAACAGGTCCAAGAACAGACCCCTGTGGAACACCACAACATAGATCAACTGGGCTGGAGTGTTTTCCATTTGCGGACACAATTTGTGTCCTGTTGACTAAGTAGGACTTGAACCATAGTAAGGCCGTATCATGAATGCCAAATACATGCTGGAGACGGTGAAGTAATATATCATGGTCTATAGTGTCAAATGCTGCAGACAAGTCAAGAAGAGTGAGGACTGTAATCTTTCCGCCATCCAAAGCAGAGAGAAGGTCACTGACTACTTTCAGAAGAGTAGTTTCAGTACTGTGGCAAGGGCGATATGCAGACTGTACACTGCTAAAAAGACTGTTTGAATTCAGATGAGATACAAGTTGGGATAGAACAACTTTTTCTAAGATTTTTGACATGAATTGGAGATTAGAAACTGGGCGGTAGTTCTTTAAATCATTATGGTCAAGTGTTGGTTTCTTCAGCAGAGGCTTTACAATGGCAGTTTTGTAAAATGATGGGAATTCCCCAGATGAGAGAGAGGTATTAATAATGACTATAAGCAAAGCATCTATTTCAGTGCATACATAACCTGCTCTAAATGGTACGATTGAAGATTATTAGAATCAACATAATGACTATAAGCAAAGCATCTATTTCAAAGCATACATAACCTGCTCTAACTGGTATGATTAAAGATTATTAGAATCAACATAATGACTATAAGCAAAGCATCTATTTCAATGCATATATAACCTGCTCTAACTGGTATGATTGAAGATTATTTACAACAAAAGAAAAAGGGTATGTATCGTAAGATCAAATGCTTATCTCTTTTCACAATATTAAGAGCAAGCAACCAGCTATGTCAGCCTCTACTGTTTGAGTAACCTGCTTCTTTCTTTACATGACCCTAGCTGTCTAAACTTGAACTCTGGCCCACAATTTCAAAATAGAAGAAAGATGCCAAGATTATCTATACTGAATGGCAAATTTAAAAAAATGCACAACAAACCTCAAATAATGTACACCAATACTTACAAAAAGCTGAGTAAACGATTCCTAAGTCATGACAAAAATACAAACTTTTGCAGCATCCCTCACTGCATTTGACATTTCACCCTGGGCAGTCACCATAGCTCAGTAGGTAAAGTGTCAGATTTGTAACCCATGGATCACAAATTCAATACCCACCTTGGCCAGCCAGGGTCAGCTGCATAAGTGTTTCCATGAGAATGGCACTTTACTCCCATTACTTTGAGATGAAATAGTCAAATAAAGTCTTGAAAGTGCTGTTAAAAACCAACCAACAAAACTGACCATGTCTGTTTGAAAATACATGGTATATTTTATCTGGTGAAATTTTTGTTTCAAGTACAATGAAAACCCATTGATGCAGATAATGTCCTTTATAATTAAAAAAAATGGCAAAATGCAGCAAATACATTATCTTTATTAATGATATACCCTTTTCAGTGTTAATACTCAAAGTAACAGCACACAAATTATAAAGTGACTAAAAGCTTACACAAAAGCAAATAGATGGAAAGCACAATTTTTATATGATAAATCTGACTTTTTCAGATTATCACATAAAAACTTCGATAAAAAGCCAGATGAAAAAAGATAGATGAGGGATGGAACTAATACCACTTTGTGCTGGCTGGACAAAAATACCTGCCACAAGTAATGCTGCAGTACACGCATTGCAGACTTAGCAAAATCCAAGTTTCTGCAGTAGAAATTAATCAAATGGTTTTGTTGTCCATCATGGACCTAATGTAGTGGTCATCACAGATGTCAACATCATTACTCGTAGTGGATAGATTAAGATCTACTGTACCAATTGAAAAATCACAGCAATGTAATTATGTAAAAGTGGATATCAACTAAAAGGTGTGAAATGTATGTGTGCTGAGCTACAGTCGACAGTACAAAATGCTCTTTTTAAGCTGTACGCAATGCTTTTTAATATCCAAAGACTCACCCACTAAAACACATTAATATGTATATGCATGTATTTGCTGGAGATGAAAGAAACATTTTCAGGCAAAGAATCCCATGGGAATATTCAGTGCTTACCAAATAAAAAAAACGTTTAATGGCACAATGATTTTAATAATCGTGGCTAAGAAAGAGAGAGGTTCTGTTATTCCAATGAAAAATAGGAAAGCTAACATAGGACAAAAAAAGTAGTACTGGGCTGATGTGAGAAAGAAAGAGATATGTAATCTGGAAAATGACTGCAGGGACTATTTAATTAATAAAATCAAGAATATGAGAAACACATGGTGATGTTTTTTGTTTTATTCTATCAACAACCTTAGTCTTTTGCTCTACATGTTCAGTTACAATATTATAAACATATACTCTACTAACATCCATCCTCTAGTCCAGTCTCTGTATAGCACTTGTGCATCAAATATGCATAAATGGGTATGTGAAATTTTTTTTTCAAGATTAGAGGAGTCAGAATACTAGGTATGTGTTTAGATATACTGCAGACATATTAAAGAGCACACTACTGTTTCCTTTGTTAACAGCTCCAAAATTTCTACACCACTGCTAGTCTGGGCATCCAAAATGTTTATTACTAAAATTACTAAATTTATGGCATTAAAATACTTAATCATTTAATTACTTTGGTAAACTAATATACTTAATTTTAATTTTTTGATGTAAGTAATGACTTCACTGAAATAGTATTTTCTTGCAGTCTTCATGACATGTACCACAATACTGCAATCATTGTTTTATTACAAACTGCACTGCAAGTATTCCACAAACTTGACCCAATTATCCTTTCTATCAGGGACCTATTTTTAACTGATACATTCATTAATTTATAAGTTTAGAAATTATAAATTAATGGCTGAAATAACTAAGTTCTGTTAAAAAATAATTATCCTTCGGGCTTTTCATTTTTGAAATCAGAAGGGTGAGGGGTACAAACTCTGCATGTATGGGGTGGAATTGGGTTAGCTAATTAAAAGAAAACTAATCAAAACCACAGCAGATGCAGCTGAGACTGTGGACTTTTGAACAACTAAGTAGTTTGAAAACAAATCCCAGGTATACAGATTACCAATCTGTCCAACCCTGTATGTTATTCTATATAAAGAAAGGTATCAAAATGAATTCATTTAAGTCTTTGCAGCAAGTAATCAAAGCTTTATCAATTGAGTAGTTTATTTGACACATTTCCTTTTTTGTTTTCAAAACAATCCCCAAGACATGCTTAAATTTAAGTCATTTAAAGACTAACAGTAAATGTGCTAATACATTCCCAGCCCTCTCCCCACTCAAAATTAAATTGTCAGTCCATAAGCTCATTACCTTACTCAGTCCATATTTCAAGTCCAAATTCATCTTTCACAAGCAGATTTACAATGTTTTGGTTTTGTGACAACAAGAAACATTTTAATTTAGCAGTAAATATTCATTGTGAACATCAGTGCTCAAAACCACACATCAAAACGCTTTGAATATGTTGACTGGCATTTTTACTTTACGACTGACCATTGAATGGTAACATGTGTAACAGCTGACTTCTAAGTAAAAATGTTACCCTTCAGCCGATGCTGAATGATACAAAGTGACGAAAAAAGATTTCATGAAAATTACTTTGTTAATGACTGTTAGATATAGCTGCCATTATAGTGTAGACAAACTTTGCAAAGGAGAAAATTGTTATATTCATCAATAATCACATTTCTAAGTCTACTGTTAAAACTAAGGAAGAACTTTTCTAGCACAGATTGGGTAAGAGGATAACCAGTTTTGAATTAGTATTGCCTACGTTACACATGTTCATCTCTATGTACCCCTATCTAGGTCATTGATATATACCACAGGTAATGTTACTACATTAACTATAATTTTGACAGGCAAAGGTATTAAATTGAAACCAGCCATGGTTGGGTCTATGGCATCAGAGTTTTTTCCATCTGTTTGTTTAGTGTATCAACTCCTAGGATCAATGCAAAAAAATCATTAAGGGGTGCCAAAAAACCCATTATGACTGCAATAAAATCTGTGACAGAGGTCCATTAGATTGAGTGAACATCCACTAGGCTTATCTGACATCCACCAGGCAAAATGAATACTTAATCTCATGCACCACGTCCACATCCACCATACTCAGTTGGCAATTAGAAATGCACAATGCATGTGCTGTGCAAATCAACTGCCTTGCAAGAACAATCCATATGTTATTTTACTACTGTATATTCTGTCACATGGACAGGTTCCATGTCTTTTCAAGACATCAATGTGGAACCAACTGTAGAAATGTTTTCTAAATTAGTCTCCAACAGAATATTACATCAGCTTTACAATATTCTTTCCTGTTTCCGGACAAGTTTAATGAAAGAATGAAGAAAACCAACACCCCATGCATATACATTTTGTAGTGAAGTTTGAAAATATGCTGCAAGATTTTAACAGAATTCTAAACATGTATATATGTTCCAGAAAGAAGGATTGCTAGCACTATTAATGTCTCAAGTTCAGAGCAAAAACATATGAACAAAATGTCAACTGCTAAAAGTATATTTGTTTCATACAAATTCATTCAAGATTTTTCTGATTCACCTCTCTTTTCAGGATCTTAACACACATAAACATACCATATCTTGAAAAATAAGAGAGGATTAGGGGTGGATACATGAATGATTGTCTTGCTTTGCTCACACACGATACTCTTCTGATGCTAATATAAAAATATAAAACTCAATATTCCAAGTAAACATGCATTGCTCAGAGATATAATTTTGTTGGGGGGCTAGGGTGGGATGAAGAGAGAGACGCCGTATTTCTGCTAACAGCATAAAAAATCTTTGCCTTGTGTTCCTGGTCACTCACTACAGAACCCATCAGTATACTAAAGTCCCTTGACAACATGGGTATGCATCCCACTGTTTAACTGTAAGATTATGTTTTATCATTACTACCTTTTTTATTTCCCTTTGTTTATGTCCCTTGCTCATGAAAATCAAATATCTTTGCCAGATTGGCACAAATTTTATTTAAGACTATCCAGTTACTGTAAGAAGCCTTCCAGTAAAAATTACATATTGATGACTTTACATTTAGGAGGAACAGCAATAACAAGATTTTCTATATGGTTGCCACTGTGGCCAAACTGGATGTCAGATTGGCATCATTTTTATTTGGGACGAACTAGACATTATAACAAGTCTTTCAGTAAAAAACTATGATTATATGACCGACCATTCAGGACACTTTGCAATAAAAAGATTTTCAAGATGGCTGCTGTAGCGGCCATAATAGATGTCTAAGCAGAATCTTTATAGCTTAGCTAGATTTTGGTATGTGAGTGCAAAATTTCACAGCAATCCTTCAAGTAGTTTAGAAAAAGTAGTGATAACAAATTTGTGCTAATGAGTAAAAGGACATCTGACAATGAACAACAGGCCATCCAATCAGCTCTTCAGGAATATGCTCTTCTGGTCTACTGTTTACTTCAAGAGGTCTTTGTTTACTTGTACAAACAAGGATTTTGTCCCCCAAAAAGTCCAAACACGTGTAAAATAAATGGAGAACTGTCACAATGGTATGGAATTCTAATCATTTTGTTGACATATGGATGCAAAAATGCTAAAATCTGTCAAGTGGTTTCTGTATAATCTTACAAACAAGCTTCTCAGTCTGTCTGTAATGGATGGATGGATGGACATAACCAAATCAGGATACTGCAGCAGGGGCATAGAAACATAAAGGATTACCTAACTTTGGCTCTTTTCCTTTCATGCTTAATTTTAATAAAACATTTTAATCCAATGCTGAGATCTGGCTTTTAGGCTTGAGCTTGAGCTTCAGTTTCATGTTCAAAAACTTTTTTCTGAACACTTGACCAGAAATATTTATTAGTGCTGTCGATGCTAAATAGTTTGCTGAAGAACTTGTGACATAAAGTACACATCTAAGAAAGAAAAATGGAAAAAGCATTCTCTTACAATCCAACTCTGTTTTGTTTTATAACCAGCCACAGAATACTAATCAATAAAAGAAAGAATGGAGCAAAATCAGCAAAAAATAATCATGAAACAAAATAAGCAATGTAAATCAAAGCAACCATCAACATAAAATCTCTGAATCAACATTACTGTAAGTTTTCTTTTTATTAGCTCAACAAAACTGAATGCTGTAGAGTGCTTGGTAATCATGATAAACTATTTTGAGTATTAATTATAAAAACACTGTAATTGTTCATAAAAAAAAACAAGTTTCATAAAAATCTTTTTACCACACAATGTTACCAGCATGATTCTATTCAATAAACTGAGCAAACTCATGTGCTTTAGAATTGGAGAATGTGAGGCCTGGAAATTACAAATGTCTTGAGCTTGAATTTGAGCTTCATATTTTTAAAATTAATTACAAATGACAGTAATATCTGTTTCTGATTGGCTACAATGTAAACCAAATTTTTGACTAAAATATGTTTCTAAATTGTAGTACATTAGGAGTACAATCATACCTTGCAAAATCCAGCCCTAACCCCTGAATTATTTTAGCAACAAAAGTATGGAACATTGTCTGCCCACCTATATAGAAAAGACAAGTGATTTTCTCTTGGACAGTGGGACTGGTGCCAAATCCCAATGTATATAGGTTACTACTGGAATGAATATGCATGCTTGGTCAGGTTTTAATGTAACTACCTATACATATACTATAATTGAGTACATATTACTGAACAAACACATTTTACTTGGAAAACTGGTTTCTTCTTCAATATATTTCCAAATAATCTAACATGAAGAGTGACATCCCTTTACCCGGTCAAAATGAACCCAATGGAATGAAAGGTCTCTGAGGTAAAACTTAGAGTCATCTCTGCCATTCATCCCATGGCTTGGATAATGTTAGTCTGGGGATCTTTAAATGCTGTGCTATGGAGTATACTTTCCTGTTGAGATAACTCCACAGAACTGCTCAAATCATGTAAATGCACAAGCAGTTTTGATTTTACAAGGTCCTTATAAAAGAGCATGCTTTCTAATGTGAGCAGAAATAGTTAAAGACATATGGACATCATTTAAGGCTGCAACATTTACATGTGTAAATAGCTTAGTTTTGTTTGCTGCCTCTAAACATAACATTGGAAACCATCCAAACAGAATGTACATGGCTCTCTGTGAGTGATGCAGAAACTAGCCCTATGCAATGTGAGCTGCACTTAACTTTCGCTAGCTATGAGCAACACTTCAAAGCTTTCTGCAGTTTGGAAATACTTTTCTGAAAATGAGTCATTCGATGGGAAGAAAAAGGTTAAATGTAATATGTGCCAACATAAACTCTCATATAGTGGGGGAAGTAATGGCAGTATGGCAAACCATCTCAACTTCAAATGTCTCATGCCAATGTCTTAGTCAACATCTAAAGCATCAAAGGCACCTACATCTAAGCAGATACCCATTACAACTTACCAAACTTAGACTTTACTGAGTGAGTCAGTATTAAGTCACTTTTTATTTACTTCATGAGCATTATAACTCTCATTGGACCTGTATTAAAACAAACATTTATAACACCTCTAATTTTATTATTTTTCCATCTTATACTTCATATGAAGTCCCCTCAAACCCTCAAACCATGTCCTTAAGTAAACATTTTCATTAGATCCTGTATTTTTGCATTAATTTCCCGTTTCCATGCAAATATCTTCATCTGTTTGCTTGTTCATTTACAAAAGCCAAAGACTATTTCCTGCATATTATTTCATTAAATGCTTATTTAATGTTATAAATAGCTGTAGTAATATTAATAAATCAATGGGAATCTAATATATGTCATATAAACTATGTCTTATTGTGGGTACTCTTACATTTTGTTACAACAATAGCAATAAATTAGTCATTGTTGGAGATCTCCCACAGTAGTAAATCAGATGAAAGCTTATCTATACGTCCAGGCAGTAGTATACCTGCATATAATATTTCTTCATGCACATACATGTAGCAAAACCTTGATGATTCTATGAATGTTTTACCTAAATGTCGGATAAATTCAGCAAAGACATCTCTCAGAAATTGAATCCTATCATAATAAAGTACATAACAGCAAATTAAACAATTGCAAGTTGAACAAGGTACAGTATTTGCATTGCCACTAGCTTAATATAAATGGCTGTCAGCTGTTAGCCTAACATTCTGATTGGGAGGAGGGGTTGAGTCTTGAATAGGTTTGGTTAAACAAAATCTTTTCGGTTATTGTATTCAGTGTTGCAGCCTTATTTTACACCTATCCCTCTACTCAAGTGAAGATCACACTTGTCTGACTTTCAACTACTGGTAGATGGGCAGATGACTATTATCACTTCTGTTGCAAAATAACAAGTTTGGTGGCTGGATTTACAAGGCAATGGTTGTTTGCTTAAAGTTTCAAACTCAAGCTCAAAACCTAACTATTAGATATGATACTTTGCAGTATAGATGTCACCAGGGCTCATGTGCTGAGGAGCGCAATTGCTCTCACCTGCCGTCACATTCCTTAAATTGCTTCCAGGAGAGCACTCTCCCTAATCTTATTGTTCACAACAAAGATTTTTTTCCAAGCAAACTTCTCAATTTTTGTCCCCAATTTCACTGCAGTTGCCTTTCACAAATACCGATATATTTACAGTTTCCATCATTTTGATATATGACATCATGTGTCGTAAACAATGATGTGCTGTAAACGATCATGTGAATAACTCTCCTCAATACCAGGAGAGCTGTTTGTAGCTCTCCTGCATTTTACAAAACACAAGCACTGGCTGTTGCTGAAATTTAACAGTTAAAAAGAGTCACCATAGTTTTATGAAACTCCTGAATATTATATGACTAAAACACCATTTTAATTAAAATTAGTGACCTACAAAATTTTAAAACTCTGAGCTTGAGCTTATGTTTTGTGCTCAAAATGTTTTGAGAATATGGGCCCAGAGTTGGACCACTGGTTACAGATCCAATTTCATGCTCAAAGAGAGATGGCTGATTGGTCAATGCTCAATTGTTAGCCAGACCCAGTATGCTCCAAACTCTTGGACAAGAAACTTGAACTTAACCTGCTGTAGCTCAGTTGATAGAGTATCAGACTCATAATCCAAGGGTTACGGTTTGGACACCTGCCCAAGCCAATCAATGTATCCATGGAAAAGACATTTAGCTCCAATTTCCTTAAAATAATGTAGCCAAAAATGTTAAAAATGCCATTAAAACCAATAAAACTAAAATCAAACTCCAAAGCTTTTGAGAGTCTATATCTTTGACGAGAATAAGGCTAGAATCATGGAACATTCAGACTGTTTGATACCTTGGGTCCCTCAACAAATTTTGATGACAATGGTGCACTGTATGATATCTAATTTGGGAGTTTTGTGCTTATGCTTCAGTTTGTTGCTCAAAAAGTTTTAAGAATAGTGTACCACATGTCAAAAGTCGGAGTTGAGTTTGAATTTGAGCATGGTTTTTAACCTTCAGAGCATGATACAACTGATGATATATTTTTAACTTCTTTGACATCATCAAGTAATATTAAAAATGTGTATTATAAAAATATGACATAAATTTATAAAATTTTCTCTCAACATTATGTGATAGACGTGGATAACAAAAATATAGCTATTACCTCTCGTTGATCTGAATTCAGTTTCAAATGTTCAGAATGCTGTAAATGTCTATCCTTCCGCCGCCATTTAGCACTGTCTTTAGATTTTGATCTGAAATAATACAGCAAAGACTTATCAGGGCAAGAAGTTGTTAATAATAATATTAATAATAATTGTAAAAACAACTTTACAGACTGTTGAGCCAAAGGTTCATCTCTTGCAGGGTCAAGGTGAATTATCCTTTTGTTTTAATCTGATGAAGTACTTTGATCATACAACGTTTTGATGACCTATGACCGACCATATACACTTGCTTATAAGTGGCCCCAACTGCAAACAACACAGACTCTGATCATCCACCACATACTGTGCCGGCAGATTACATTCGATGTCATTTGTTATGACATGATGGATACAAAGTTCCAACAACAATGTCAGAAACAGAAAGTGCATGCCGAGATGTCTTGGTCACAGCTTCCAGCATGCACTTGATGGTAGCTGGGTTCAAGGAGGCTTCTCTCAGCATACTAAAAGAAGCAGCTTAGAAGATGTCAGCATGTGAAGCTATGGTAACAAGCAGTCTGACTTTTTGCTTCATAGCTTCAAAGTATTTTACGGAATGGCGTGCCTTAGCTCCACTTGAAATACCCACCTTGGCCGCACTGGCATTAAGTTGGGGAGGTTTCACGGGCCACTTTGGGGAATGTACTCAATAGCTGGCAGAAGAGACCAAGGGTTGCAATGTTGAGAATTGAACTGCCACCCTTAACGTTGTTGATTAATATTTTGGTCCATGTAAAACCTCTCAGCAATTTCCTCAATAGTAAAATGAGGAAGGAGGGGGAGGTCTGGTTGAGGTCAAGCCCCCAAGATCTTTTCCAGACTTGAAAGTATCTTTTAAGACTGTGTGCTAGGTTTTGGGCACAAGTTAGGGGGTAAGAGGCAACAGACTTTGTTTATTGCCTTGTCAAAAGACAATACCTCATCTTCCACATCTAACAGAGGTGAAGAAGTGTGCGTAAGAGCAGGCATCGTCTTGTGCTTCTTCCATGTCGAACTCATTCAAGTCAACCAGAATGGAGATAGCATCATCAAGAACACTCTGAGCTGAAAGTGTGTGGGCATCACCAGGGTAGTCCCTAGGAATGAAGAGGGTATAGGAACACTCTGCGCTAAATTCCCTACTGCAACATGGTGAGTACTGTCATTTTAAGAGGATAGCACTCACATGAATTATTTATGTACAAATACCTAATTAAACTGATATAAAAACTGCATTTCCAATTAAATGATTGTGTTTAATTTGATTACTTCTAATTAATATATGTGCACCTTGCATAACATTTATGGAACACAACTGGCAGTCACGGTAATGTGATTCATATCTGTTGTCTATGAAAGTTACACAATATAATATTGCTTTGCTTAAAATCAGATTTTGAAAGAATTTAGATTGACTGAGTACTGTCAAGTGACTTTATAGCAACAGCAGCATCAGATCAACAATAAGGACCAACAAGTTTCCTTTGACCTCAAGTGCTTAGTTCAGAAATCACCCTAAGCAAGTTGGCAAGCCTCAGAACATAAATAAAAACCAAGATTTCATAATGAATCAATACTACTTTATATCGCAAATAAAAATAATGCAGCAAACTATAAGTATAGGACTATATCAGTATTTGAAAGTACATGTACTAATACTTTACACACCCAATGTACTAAATACTTAATACACTGTACATAAATATATATTTGTTTTCAGATTATGTCAAAATTATCATTGGAGGCCAAATTTTTCAAGAAAGGTGGTTTATTATGAGGCAATGAAGAAGCTGAACACAAAATATTATCAACAGATGTGTTGCAGCTACTTCCAACACCAAAACCTAATAACTGCTGGCTCCCAAATATTTTATGAACTTTAAATAGAGAATAAAATTCTTGTTTGTCAGTCCTTGTTACACGAGTTACATTTTCTACCCCAATAATGGTTTAATACTAATTTAATGGAACATGAAACAATTATGTATTGTTACGAGTCTATGCTCTTAAAGCAAGTAAAACAAAAGAGTAAAAAGCAACAAGCCAGGGGTCATGCTACCAGGCGAAGTAAACGACTAAGTCACCTAAAAAGTGTAAACTTTGCCTTCTTCTGTTAGGAAAGTGAAAACGACTTCTCCCCGTGATTTTGTTTTAGAGGAACATTAAATGACCATCCCTTCTGAGATGCTCCCTTGCTTTGGCCAGGTTATATATAGCTCAAGGTAAAATGTACACTTCAGGCCATCATATAGTTGGTGTTTATATCAATTACGCTGACAAACAAACTTTGCACATTCACAGGCATGTGTTTTGATAGCTGATTGACCATTAACCATTTCCTGAGTAAGTTTGCAATTGTTACTGCCCAATTTCTGCAAGTTATCCTTTGATGATAAAAACATACAAACGTGTTTCGAAACTTAAATTTATGTAAATATCAATTTGAGTTATAAGAATATAATCGGTAACATGAATATTTTAACTGCTGCGTATACATTATTTTCTTGATAAAAATCTGTTTGGAACTGTAATGGCGGACATCGCTGTTCTGGGAAGTACCGTTTTATTACATTGTCTCTTTTCGTAAACCATTGGGCAAATATATGCAGAAAAATATACAATTTGCAAGAAAGCAGAGACTAGATACTAAGCTATTAAAGATTCAGCTTTAAAATGCAATTATGTAGGTCATAAATATATGGGACAATGCTATGTTGTGGAATTTGATGAGACACTGTAACGTCAAGGTTGTATTCTGAGTTTACTAATTTTTGTGAAAATACAAAGAAAAAAAAACCCAAAACAACAAATCAGCAAAGCAAATACTATTTAACCAATGCCTAATGTTACACCAAGTACGTAGACAAATAATAAAATCTTACATCTGCAATCCTATAATTGGACTGTTGTAATGAAGTTATAAAGTGAGTGGTTACATAAAGAATACCCCTCTTTCTAAAAATAGATGCACTTGCATGTTGGCAAAAAAAGGGTTTAGTCCATTCACATACTGACTTTAATTCTTCAGTGTGTTGTCTATGAACAGTCACAGTAAAGTTTTATCAGCAACCATGAAATTAAGACGAATGGTATGATATGAAAGATGTGTGCATATTCTGTCATGTACGCCAGGGGTTGTTTCAAACAAGTTTAGAAATATTTCCAAATGCCATTTTATAATGAACTTTCAGAAAGTAAAAAGAACAAAATTCTTGATCAAGGGTAGTTGATTAAGCATTTGTACTAACTTGCAATTACAATACTGTAATCTAGTTACTCAGTTAAAATTCATTACAATGTATAGCTTGTATTGTTCTCTTTTTAAGTCATATTGCCAAAACAGACTGAATATGAATATGATAGTTTTTAAACATGCACCAAATGTGTTTATAATTTACATAGAACTCAGAAAATTTTCTATCTGAAAATAAAGTTTTGCTTAAAACCAATGTTAATGCAAATATGCATACTGGGAAATTGATGGCATAATTCAACTAAGAGAACAAAAACAACACACACACGCACGCATGCATGCTCGCACACAAACCATATATTGCATGTCTCGCTTTGCTCCCACTTCTCCCTGTTCAGGTCCCACATCTCTATTCGACTCTCACTTCTCCCTGTTCTGTCCAAAAGAAGAAGTCACTTCTTCCTAAAATTCAAGTCTAGCTTGACCCCTGCAAGCTTTGTAACATTCAACAATTTACTTTCCTTGAATACAAAGTGAAAATGAAATAAGAACATACAGTATTGCAAATTAAATCCAAAATAATCCAAGAATTACAGACACAAGTCCTAATAATAAAAGATCTGAATAAACTTATGGGGAAATCCAAATTAAGTCCAACTCTGAAGGTGTTGATGTACTTGTGGCAGCTTGTATCATGTCACTGTGCCAACAGTCTTTTGCTGAAACAGTAATATAATTCCAGGTCTGAATTCACTATAAATCCCAGTGAATGTCTCTGTCCAAGATTATTATTTTTTTATGAGCACTCTGAATTTTGAGAGAAAATAGTCACTGAATTAAATAATCTGAAGAAATAAATTCCAGCCTAAATGAACTTCTGGACACAAGAATAATACAAAACTGATTCTGCTAGATCATAAAGCAAGAATTAATAATTTTGCCTGTGACAAGATTATGGAGTTCTCTACATGATCTCAGGTCACAATTAACATTTTCTAAAAAAACTATTACCTAATGGAAAATAACATTCAAGAGACTTCTTAATGTTTACAAAATAAAATGTTAATTATAGTTAAAAAGGCTGTTACTAAAATTATAACATATAACCTGGACTATGTCAGGTATGCCAGGGGAATCCCAATGACCTAGACCCAGACCCAAATAAACATTTTACTTCTGTTAATAAATGATAATAATAATATTAAACCCATACACGTAGAATATTTTAGCTTTGTATTAGTTGCTTACAGAATAAAAAAGAATCAATATTTCTGGTCAAGTAGAAAAAAACTGGATTTCGAACAAGGTTAAGTCCAACATACAATGTTACATTACAACAGCATATAATGAAATAAATTTTAAAAAATAACAAACAAACAATGCAAATTAAATATACATAACAGAATCTTTTGTTGTTTTGTGCTAATTACAACTGGTCACCAGCATCTTAAAAAATACTAAGAAAATGTTTCACATGCGAATATTTGTAAATTCCTCATGTAATGATTTTAAGTTGTTACTTTACTTGATGGATTACTTGTACATGATAAATGGACACTTTTTATACACATCTTAACCAAACAGATACTGCTTTTATTCATTATGTAGTTGCAATAGATTTGTGTTAATTATTATCCAGATAATAAAAGAAATCATAGTCAAATATCTAATTTGTCCATCCTGTTACAGGAGTTACAAGTAAATGACCACAATGATCTGATAATTTTGAAAGGAAAACTGACAGTTGTCTTCCAACTGTTTTTTATAGAAGATATGATACTAGATCATTGATCCACAACTAATGTGACATGAAAATGAATATCTAAAATTTGGGTATTTGTCCCACAGGACTGGCTGAATAGCATCTTATGTGACAGTTAGGTTTTCACAGTCTGTCCATAGATAATTTTCGATGCACTGAATTATGAATTACAATTTTAAAAAATATTATTCACACGGTATGTCTAAATTAATTGGAAACCATGAAACCATGAATATATAAAAAAAATGAATAAGCACTTTGGTTTTTGTTCCATATCATAGGAAAAAAATCATTTGAAATGCATGTGACTACTTAACAGCATGACCTCAAACTTTTACTTTCTTCTGCTCTAGAAAAATGTTTGCTTGTTCGGTTTTTGGTGTTTTATGGCACACAACATGTTAATTAGTGCCAAGGCAACTTGAAGTGCCATGCACAAGGACACACATGCTAGCCGAATCCAGACTGATCTAATAGTAGGATTCAAATCCTCAACTATTAGGTTGCAAGTCTGGCATGGTAACCACTGAGCCACTATGGTCTCCAACCTGGAACAAGGCACATATAGTTGTGTGTCTTTACAGAAAAATGATGCATTAACTTGGTTAATTTGTTCAATGAAGAAAATGAAATTGATGCGCAGTAAGGAGTATGTAAATATAGATGTACAATAAAATACCCTACACTAAGAGCATATCAAAGTCATCTTATATAAACTTACTTGACTGTCAAAGGTTCAGCATACAGAACTTCTCTATTGAGTATTGGGAAGACTCCAAGTTCGATGATTGCTGGTTCAAATGTAAACTCTATGCTGTGAGGTTTAGTGGCCTCATGGTCGATAAAGGTTGCTCTCTTTTCAATCAACAACTCTGGAAATGAAAGCAGCTTTGCATGCTATTGGGTGTAAAAGATGTGCATCAGGATACATGATTATTCTTTTCTGTAATAGGATATTTAATAAGGAAGTAAAAATGAGTACCATCTCATGCAATCATTCTTGTTTGTAACAGCACTTACTCAGGGTAAATTTAGTCCAACTGAACTCTATCACAGCATATACCTACTGCAATACAGCAGGACTGTATTGCAATGCATATTGTATTACAACTCTATAGTCTTAAACAAAGTAATAGAAAACAGTGACAAGCAACAAGTATTGTAAAATTCAGCAAACAATTTATTTCCCTAGAATAAAAAATGAAAATTGAACAAGAACTTGCAGTATTGTGAATTAAATCACAAATAGTCGGAAAAGTTCTATCACCAGTCCTAATGAATAAAGTTCTAATTAGGTTCCAGTGGTGTTCAAAATAAGATCTAGCACTGAAGGTGTTGATATGCATGTAGTCTTGAATGAACTAATGTACCAATGGTCTGAAGTGTAATGATGTACTAATAGTCTTCCAATTGAGCACAATATAATCCAAGATGTCCTTGTCTGAATGCACTATTATTCCAAGTCAATGTTTCTAAGAATATTTTTTAAGAGCACTTTGTATTTCCAGTGAATAATATTTGAATAAATAATTTCACACAAATCAAAATCTGAACACAACAATAAAACTAATTCTGCCTAAAGATGTTAAAACAAGAATGAGCAACTTCTCAAGTAAACAAGATTATGTAAAAACACTATGACACAAAAGCAAAAACAGGATAAAGGTCAAGTACATTTTAAGAAAATTCTAAGCTGTCAACGAGATAAAATCTGCTACTAAAATTATAATAAAGAATGTGGTAAAATAAGGTGTAACAGGTTATTCCATGGGAATACCAATGTCCTAGACCTAGACCCAAATAAATATGCTTACTTTTATTGATAATAATCCTAACATTTAACCCACACTCATAGAGAAATATTAATATTAGTTTTTGTGTCGCTTTTGCTCACAATATCAATGGCAACTTGTAGATCATCAGGAACTCTAGCCTTTAAAAAAGTTATGATGGGTTTAAGTCAGGGATAAAACCGTTTTGTTCCCTTTCAGAATATATACTTTCTATACTGGTAAAGAACTGGTTAAATATGTCAGCTATATCCTGCACTGAAGAAGCAATGTTGTCATGATAACTCAACTGCATTGGAATGGAGTGCTTGTTTGATGGATTTAACTCATTCATATACTGCCACAAGAACTAGAATGTTTGTTTTGAAAATACAATTTGTATAGTAACTTTTCTCAGATTCATTTATTAAAACAATTCACTTTCACCATTTTCTATAGTTTTTCCTGTCTTTATTTTTATGGAACTTATCCCCTTTATATTTAAAATTTTTTATTTCAGAAGTTAACCATTTAGGTTGCTACAGATGTTTCACATGTTTTATTTTTTGTTGGTGCATGTTTCTTTAGAACATTACTAAAAAGTCAATACCACATGTCAAGAGCAGTGTTAATGTCAAAAATATTTTCAGTCTCATGGAAAGGCATTTGAGCCAGATTGTAAAAGAATTCCATTTTATCAAACTATTTCAAGTTTCTATACTTTATTTCTGAGTGATATCCAACACAGAAATGTGGAGAGTAGCTGTTTACACACACTAGATGGTGGTCAAATAAGGCATAAATATGAACTTTAATTTCACTAACACTTTCTGGTCTAGCAGTGTATATACAGACAATAAGTATAGCACTGTTTTCAGTTATCCTTGTTGGTTTATCAATCATTTGAGATAAATTATATGTCTGGAAGAGATTTTGCCATCCTGGAGGAGGATCTTTCAACAGATCAATATTAAGGTCACCTATAATGATTTGTCTCATATTCTTCATTTAGAATTTAGGCCTTTTCAGTTTCATCATTTAGAATGTATGCCGTCTCAGTTTCATCATTTATAATTTACGCCTTTTTAGCTTCATCATTTATAATTTACGCCTTTTCAGCTTCATCATTTATAATTTAGGCCTTTTCAGCTTCATCATTTATAATTTAGGCCTTCTCAGTTTCATCATTTAAAATTTAGGCCTTTTCAGTTTCATCATTTAAGTAATATCTCAATCCAAATTGTTTCTCTATTGCCTACATGTATTTCTAAATCCTCACTTCATCTATAGTTTATTGACTGTGTAATGTATAGCAAAATACCCCCTCCATGACCAGTTCTGTCTTTCCTTTCCAGTTCATTATTATTTATACTGAATATGTTATTTGGAATTGTAGAATTCAAAAAGGTCTCACATAATCCCAAAATACTGACTGATCCTTTTTCATGCAACATTAACTGAATTTCATATATTGTAAGCAGCATGGTGAACATTGAAATATGTTATCCTTAATCCTTTCCTATTAAAACCAAATGTTTTATGGTTGAGAAGTTGTTATATTAACATCAGTTGATAAGATACTGTCTCTTAAAGAATTCACATCATTAATGGAAGAAAATATACAAGTAGTCCCAGTAATGTAGTTATTAACTCCAACTAGAATTACATAACCTGTCAGATATTTGATAACTGGAGAGTTTTTAAGCACTGAACTGTTACATGTATATTCACATCATCTGACGTTACATGAGTCTGTATGTGATAATGGCCATACTACGTAGTAAATTCCACAGCAACCCAAAAGAAACTTCAATAGTTGCATTCAGCTGTAACTCAAATTTCACAGCACCCCACGAAAAACTGCATGTGTAGTTGCTTTCAGTTATAACACAAACATCATAGCAACTGACAAAAAACTGCAAGAGTAGTTGCATCTGGCTGTAACTAAAAAATGATGGCAACCCACAAAAAAAAAATGCAAAATGCAAGAGTAGCTGCATCAAGCTGTAACTAAAAAATCACACAACCCACAAGAAAATGCAAGAGTAGTTGCGTCCAACTGTAACTAAAAAAATCACGGCAACCCATAAGAAAATGCAAGAGTAGTTGCGTCCAACTGTAACAAAAAAAATCACGGCAACCCAGAAGAAAATGCAAGAGTAGTTGCGTTGAGTTGTAACTCAAAGATGTCAATAACTATAAAAAAAATCACAGAAGGCCAAAGTTTTGACAATATGTGCATCCTTTGATAATAACCATAGCATGTCCCAAGTTTTACAGCAATCCACCCCACCCCCCAATTCAAGAAAAACTGCACAACTAGTTGCATTAATGAGACTATCATGCAATGTAGTAAGCTACAAACTAATGAAATAGTGTCATACAATGCAGTAATCCACAAAATAAAAAGGGCAATAATGCTAAGAAAAAAATGTTGGAGCAAAGTGATTTGTTGATATGTGCATTTATTGGTGATGACCATGATGTTTACCACGTTTCATGACAATCCATCAAAAATGACAGCATTAGCTGTACTAGCAAGATTGTGTCATAACTTGCTACAACACTAAATGGGAAATAACTCTAATAAAATTTGCTGGAGCAAAGTGATTTGATCACTTGTGCATGCTCAGGTCATAACCATAATACTGACCAAGTTTAATGGCAAGTGGATTGGGGGTAAATGCTGACAAAACCCAGGTCATGTAGCTTCTTGAAAAATGGTGTTTTGGTGAAGAATTAAGAACATCAAAGAATCTGACATGGAATAATTCTGGTCATTTTTTTTTTGTTTCTTGGATTTCAATTTGATTTGAGCAAAAGCAATACTACTGTAGTAAACAAAATGAGAACATTTAGATATTATTTGAGAGGAAAAATAGTTGTTTGGACTCTTCAGTGGAAATAGAAAGTGCTCATTATTTTGACTATAATATTATTCTGGAACTATTGTGAATTATTCAAAGGAGTTCTGGACAATGCCATCTTGACAACATCATGACTCTTGGCAGACCAGTACACTTCTGGTTTAGAAATTTATTAGGAACTTTTCATTCATTTGGACTTTCATAGAACTTTATCAGGATTATTATGATTCATTTCATAATACTTAAAGTTCCTCTCACGTTTTCATTTATAACTTTGATAATTAAATTATTTATTGGTTTTGCTTCTTTCTGTTACCTAGTTAATAACCATAGAGTCATAAACATTATAAAGTAGAATAATGTAAACCACATTACAGAAACAGCTTGACAATAAAATAACTACTGTGCCTGAAAATTTCTCCAGTGAAATTGAATGTTATTGATCAAAATCACATGTGACAATAATGAACAGTTATAATAATTTCAAAAACAAGAATAAATTCACTGGAATTCACAAAATTGTTGCATGCACCATATAAGACATTATTTTGGCTTATTCTACCACTGGAAAAGAAAAATGGACAAACAGTTTTAAGTTGTAGAAGTAAGAGAACTTAACTGGATTGTCTGGATGACATCTTCATGGCATGTCTAGTGAAAGTAAAACTGGTTTAAACCAGGTTAAACAGTAGTCACTTAGCTGGTAGAAAGGGCACTTAACTGGTAAGTGTTGCTTCCCTTTGTATATATATATATATATATATATATATATATATATATATATATATATATATATATATTGAAGACAGAAAGATTATTTTCTGTGTATCCATGAGAGATGCAGAGGTAGTGAAGAAAATTATCCTAATTTATGACTGAGAAATATAATAGTAAGAATTATATTATCATTGTGTGTATCGTATTCTAAACATTCCATGGCATGAGCAGAAAAACATTACAAGGATGATGGAAGAAGATTAAATCATTGCTGACAGAGTTCTATTTAATAATTAGCTTTGTTTATACTTCAAATAATAATATAACTAACTCAGTACCATGTTTTGTTGATTAGTATATTACCTGACTCTGCAATTTATTATATTTAATATTAGTTTCAATATTTAAACTGTCTTCAACAAACAACTTTATTGATTCTTTTATTCTATATAACATCTGATGTGTTTATGTACAGGAGCTTCATTTACCACATAAAATATATAGTTCATTCAGACACAAACTCAAGGTGGAAATGTAATACATGATAGAAATTTCACTTCAACTAAGAACTGTTAGCTACTTATTCATACTGATACATATTCTAAATTAACAAGCAGATGTGGTGTGTGTGTGTTTGTTTTCCAGTACTGAAAATCAACAAGTGTATTCTTTATGTGTATATAGCCTGACTTATTAAAAAGAAAGTTTCAATGAATTCCATCAAAAACTATGGGACTAGTTATGCTAATGAGTGCGGTACAGAAATAGAAGACTGGATAGGCAACATTAGAACATATCCCTGCACTGTGGTATAAAAAGTGAGTGGATATGATGACAATAAATACATATACATGCAACACACTAAATACTGGACAAGTTACCTGCATCTTTCACTGTGGTGCACACACTGTAAGTGGGTGTCCTTGGGGCTGCTGACACAAATTCATCCTGCAACTTTTTCACTCTCATGTTAAAAACATGCAAATTGGGATCAGCTTCCTCCCAGTTAGACAGAATCTTATTGTCAATCAGTGTAGCAAACATCTGAGTCTCTATGAATGGAGACAGAAATGGAAGTGAACCTTCTGGCTGGTCACTAAGAAAGGCAGCTTTATCAAAATTCTGCATAGATTCTCGATTGCTTAACCAAGACTCCATGTCCTGAGTAGGCTGAATAATGAACTCCTCATATGAACAGAACATATGAACAAAACGGTTAAGAAATGTTTCTCTGATGGCACAATTAAATTTCAACTCATCAACATTTCTTTGGGGCATGCATGATGAGTCTTTATCCTTTATTTCAGCATCCTTCATAATCTTTGGTGAATGTTCCGAAAAGTCATCAAGCGATGACCAAACACCTGTTTTCTTTGCAAGGGCAGATATCTTAGCCCAAGCTTCACTTTGCTGAAGAATTTCCATTTTTTCCAGCTGAGCCCAAGTCTCAGTTTTTGATACAGAACTTTCTGAGCCAATTTTGCTTATACTGCTTTTCTTCTTCGGAGTACTGTTATTGCTATCTGAGTAATCCTTGTGTAGCTTGTCTTGAAAATTGCTGAGTACCTGAATCAGTTCTTCTGAGAGTTCTTTATGATATGGAAAAGTAGGAAGGTCTTCTGGCACCTCAACTTTATGAACATCGATGTCAACAAAACACATATTGGCCTAAAATAGAGACAGCAAGATAGTACTGTATTTATCTGATGATTAAGCCCATACCCGATAACAAGCCCATTCTCATTTCTAAATAAATTTTGTCCAATAATTACTGAGGATATCTTTGCCTGATAAAAGGCTCACTGCCTAGTTTATGACAAATTTATTAGGTTGACCTCTGGTCCATTTGTGGGATATATACTGTATTTACTTTCATGTGTAACACTTAAGCGCTGATCTGTCTCAAAAACTGAGACGGTAAACTGTTGTTAGTGTAGTGTTAAAAAACAATAGTGTTTGCAATGCTAACGTTCAGATTCAGCTATAAAGTGGTGGTGGATCTCTGAACATTTCACTAGGGTTATTCTTCTTTTGAAAATGACACTGCAAAACAGTTCATAATTTCTATCATTTCATGTGTGTATTATATTAATGCAAATTAATTTTTATTACTACTGTTGATGTTTTACAACTGTACTGACCAAACAGTGTTAGTTTCAGTAGTTCTGCTATTCAAGATTTAGACAATGCCAGTACAGCATTACATTAATGTATTTTGACAGTTGCCTTTTTTTATTATTCTACAATAAGCTAACATTCTATATAACTATCAAGTTGCATGTCTCAACTAATAATGACACATAAAGCTGATAATGGATTTGATACTTAATACATTGTTCAAGCTTCAGTGCAAAGACTTGTTCTTGGGCCAATTAATTATCCAGTCTTTTCAAAGCAATCTCAGATGGTAAAATCATCAGATTAAACCAACTGTATCATAAATGGGTTATATTTTGAATAATCTGTTGGAAGGATAGTTTAATCCTAAGATGCTTAAATGGTCATTCTGACATCATGAAATGTGACTGAAGACAAATGACAGTCATGGCTACATAAATACATGTATGTAATGATTCATTTCCACTGAAAATTAATTGAGTGAATCTGGCTTTTATAATATTGTTTTGTTGGTCTCCACTGGCAAAGCATCTGAAGCAAGGCCACATGCCTGGTCAATACAGCCCTGACATTTCATTTAAAATGAAAACCCACTGATCATCAATACAATGAAAAGCACCTTTCACTGTTAGATAATAAGCAGATAAACATACTCTTTCTTAAATGGCTTGCCAATATGCATTTAGTTATGTTTTTTGTCTTAAAAGCCAGCTCTATTTATTGTGCAAAAATGTCACTTCAGCCTTCTTGTTAGCCCCAATTTCTGTCGGTATGGGTTTCAAGTACTGTTTTAACACTGCATAACCTTGAGCAAAATTCACATATCTTGTCTCACAGCTAGGTCTACCACAGTAGGAGCTAACTGTAATTAATCTGTTCTTCTAAATGTTGAGAATTTAGCAGTTACAATAAAATTCTAATTTTTAAGTGAGTTTTCATTTTGGGTGAGGAAGTAAGTGTAACATTTTGGATTGTTTCAGTATTTGGAGTTATGGAGTATCAGTTTACTGGATTAAAATGATACTATTAAGGATGGAATAATTTGGAAACCCCTGCAAAATTTTGGTCTTATGGGGATTCCTGCATACTGAGGTGTCAGTTTTGAGGAGTTTCACTGTACTCTAACTCAAAACTTTAATACTGCTGATGCCACAACCAAAACAACGATGACAACCCTGATTCAAATACAGGTGAGATAAAAATCATAATTTTGTTTTGTTCCATTATGTTCTGTATACAAAGAACCAGGTATTCATCTGCAGATGTAAATAATAGATGAACTGAAGAACCTGCAGATAATTAAAAGCCTTTCTTATCTATAGATATTCATTCATCCACAAAATTAATATTCAAACATGTGAACATGTGACAGTTGTACCAACAAAAGCTAAACAGTTGATGTCTGATATTATATTCTATGGAGAAAAATTCCCCAAAAGTACAAACCTATTTCAATCAGGAACTATCAGCCAAAAAAAAAAAAATCACCTCTGAGAAAGTATAAAACTGATGCTGAAAAACAAACTATTAGAAATAAATACATTGCAAAGGGAACCACTTTTTTACAATTTGCTTTTACAGCCATACAGGCAGGTATAAATGTTATGTATAGGGTATAAAGACACATCAGCTCAATGCTGGCTATACAGTGCTGAGTCAGATTAGTTAACCCTCCGAAAAGGCATTCTGAACAAAGGTAAAGGCAAAAAAGAGTAAAATCCTTAATACAATGTCAAATTTTATTATAAACTTAACTCTTTTAAAAAGTTCAAGACCTTAACAGCAAAGAACATAATTACAGAACACATCCCAGATCATAAGATTGCCTCCATTAATGGATTCTTACAACATGCAGAAGGGTGCACTAGACCTATTCCACATCCCCCAGTCCACAGGGTGGCCTTAAAGAGAAATGCTTGTGTTGGGGGGGGGGGGGGGCTATGACATCAAAATGGTTATATGGAAAGATTGAAGTCTGTCTCCTTCATGGACTCATTCATATAAGCAACTTTCCATGTAAAGACATGGAAGTTGTTCTTCAAGGGCTATAACTCTGTCCAAAATGGAGTCAACAAGGCAAAAGCCATGAAGGTATATCTGGGTCTATGACAGTGTTCTTGCCAAATTCCGTAAGAATATGTTGAATGGTCTTATGCTATGCTGACAATTCAAGTTTCCATTTGAAAACAAGAATGTGCTTCATATTGGCATAACTCTCTTCAACAATGAGTAGATGATACTAAAGTAAACCAATACAAGGCACACTGAAGTCTAAGTGATAATGTCCATACCATATCCATTAGAATATGTTGGAAAAGAGCAATAACTCCATCAAAATTGGATCTGAAAAGACAAAACCTTTATAAGGCGCTTCTATATGTACTAGGCAGTTCACCTACCAATGGCACGCAATTATGTATAAGGGTTGAACAGTTTTGGTGGTTACAAGAGGTGTGAATGAATGGACCAGTCAGGGAACCTGAAGAAGAGATACACATGTGGAAAAGACAATTACTATTGGGATATTGCATGTTGATGTGGGCCCATAAATATTTCAGTTTACCTCACTGGGCAGTGTAAGTGCTGAGCGATCATCATGGCCACTATGGTGAAGCCCCATTATGAATGGCACTGGAGCATCAAGAAAATGCTGCAGAGAGGCTGGAAGGATGGGAACATAGACATGCTGCCAGGAAAATGGAAAGATCAATGCACTTAGTCCCTCTGCCACAACAATTAATCTGTGAAAATCTATTTAAAAAAATAAAAGAAATATAAACAGCTGTACAAGGTTTATTTCTTATTGTTCAAAAATAAAAAGAATGAAAAAAAATGACCATTAAATTAATGCTAAAAATGAACAGTAGAATTCTGTGCTTGTGAAATATGTATCTTTGGGCTTTCCCTATTTGACCTCAACAACCAAGTCTGAGCTTCTTTGTATGTCACAGAATATGGACTGCTCCATGGGCAAATGTTATTTGTGTATGTGCATTTGTCTTTTTATGCTCCATAATTATCTACATGGTAGAGATCTCAATAGGTTCTAACTCAAGACCCAGAGGCATAGTTACTTTGGGGTAAGGATTAAGGTACAAAAAAAATCATTGGGACAGAGGTACCTGTCTGACATGTGTTGACACTTGGGTCTGTGATCACACATACCAATTCCCAGATATGCCAGACAAGCATTTCTATTAGGGCAGAGGTCTCAGAATGCTTAATCATGTGTATTTGGATGCAAATTTTTTATCTGGATGCAGAAAATCACTTATGCATGAGTTCTCCATACACATGCAATAGCTGGATGGCAAATTCAAAGGCTTGCCAGTCCTGCTTCAACCACCTGCTAAGTGGGAAAATGTGTTGATCAATTGATCATTTTATCTGAGCTGATCTTCACAATGACAGAATTCAGTGACTGAAAGACCCCCTGATGTACATGTTGTCATTATAAAAGTATACCAAAGGAACATGATGCAATAGCTAGGCAGCAAGTTCAAAGACTTCGACTAGCAGCTGAGTGATAGGAAAATGAGCTGATATTTACAATGACTGAATTCAGAGGCAGAAAGATCTTGATATGTACGTGTGGTCATTATAAGAGTACATCAAATAAACAAATTTAGCTTTCATTATAATGTTTGTTTCCTAGTGTAGCCGAATAAGTAGTGCGTGTGACCTCAAAATCAAGACACATCGAGACTTATACAAAAATAAATGCTGTTTGCAAATCTGGATAAGTATTTTGGGGTTAAACAGTAATTGACAAAGACTGTAATGAGATTCAGAAGAGTGCTAAAGTTGTTAGAATTGATAGTTTGGATGGAACAGTAGCCAAGTGTAAGAAAGTGTGTGATGCCTGGCTTAGTGTGTGGAATAAGGCCTTTCCTTGAATTGACAAAATTCAGTCTCACTCTAATGGACAAACAAGAGCTACATGTCAGTGGTATAAAGAATTTGAAAAATTAAACTCGATGACAACCAGTGGTTCTTCTCATCTGGACATTTAGTCATTGCACGTATTCCCAATATGCTTATGGGGACAGGAACTTCTCCTGTTATGACTCCTATTTTTGACCAAAATAGGAGTCTTGGACACCAAGTTTTTAAATCCTAGCAAGACCTCTCTAGGGGTTATTTGAAATTTATGTAAAATCACCACAAACATTCAGACCCACTCCTAAACATGAGATGATAATCTCAAATCTATGGAACAATGTACCAACTAAGCCATTAAAGACCCATGTTTCATGCATCTAGTTTTAACACTGTAGAAGCTCAAGCACATTACACAAGTATGTCCATCCATGGGGAGAGATTGAGTTTATTTCAGTGTTTATAAAAATATCTGTATTGATTCTTGATTCTGTATTATTAATGATTTTCAAGTTGGAACAAATTTGTTTTGTTGTAAGCTTTTTGGTGACTTACATGACCTTATTGACCAATAAGCTTGATGTGTACAGACCCTGAAATCTTTATGTACCCATTAAAAAATGCAAATGGACTGATGAACAAATGGAGAATGAACAGTACAGAATGCTAAACAATGAATGAATGAATGCAGATGAATGATAGACAATATATGCAAAACACTGCTGAGCAGAATATGAAATGCTAATTAAATTATAAATAATAAATGCCAAAATATAAATGCCAAACCATAAATAATAGGTGTTCAACCATAGACAATAAACTATAAATGAATGACAAACATTAGACAGAGAATAAAACTAATAAAAACATGATAAAATCTGAGCATTTATTACTTATATATTGCTTATTTATTCAAGTTAAGACAGTTGTAGTTGAAACTGAATATGAACAAGAGCCATTTCAAGCATGATAGAAATCATCTTCATATAATGCAACTGGCAGTTTTAACTCAAAGTTATGAGTGTAGGAAGATCCTAATTTCTTGTTTAAGTGTGGCCAGTGGTCATGCCAACAAAACAAAAATTACAAATTATGTTACAGAACAAGGTTGGAACTGAACCAACTATTGGTTGACCAATGTGAACAATGTCAAGTAGATCTTTGTACAAAATGCTTCAAACTAAAACATAAAACTTTCCTGGATTATTTCAAT
Organism: Megalonaias nervosa; assembly: GCA_016617855.1. Classification (NCBI taxonomy): domain Eukaryota; kingdom Metazoa; phylum Mollusca; class Bivalvia; order Unionida; family Unionidae; genus Megalonaias; species Megalonaias nervosa. The sequence continues at coordinate 43,677 of JAECUM010004872.1, read as the reverse complement.
AAAATAATGGATTGATTACATGATGTTTCTAAAAATGATGCATGTAATTTTGCAAATAGTGTATAAATAACTTGTGAAAGACAAGTAACACAAAAATATATGACTGTATAGACAAATTTATTTGGAACAATTGGTGAAAACTTTAAGGATTTTTATTGGATATAAGAAGAGAAATTATGTTATGAATGCATGTGCATGATGTTAACACAATTTTCTAATTAGCTAAAAAATTTCTGAGACACAGCAGCTACACACACCTTAGTGATGCTGGGGCACTGCAGCAGTTATGCTGAAACAATGCTGGGGCAGAATGTCTGAGACCCTTTCAAATACATTTTGTGATGTACATAAGAGAAACCATGCCAGTGAACATAGCAGTTTTTACTTTATGGCAATGGATGTCACACTGAATAGTACTTTGCTTTTGTGATCTTGATAATTATCGGTGGTAATAATAGCCTGTCATAATTAAACCAACAATTTCTTACAAAGAACACACAGCAGTAAGGATAATTGGATTTCTTACCTGTTTGTATGGATTAAAGTAACTACTTTATTGGGATATCCATGAGTTGAATTTCGAAATCAACAAAAAATATTCATGCAATTTCCATTTGTAAACTCTATTACACATCTGCTCATTTGGGGTAAATATGACATTGTATGCACTAATATGCGGGCTGCTTCTGATGGGTGGCCATCTTAGAGGATATGATTGAACACAAATTCTTTGGTTCCAAAGAATTCTGGCCATAAAAGGCAGGTGCCATTCAAAAGTGGGACACTGTACTATACTTTATACCTTGTATGATGTAAATTATGATATTAATTTCATATTTTTATCTTTCAAGACAGCTAAAAGCTACTGATCAAGTACACATGTATTGTGAACCACTGGTTACAAGGTCATGTGGCCACAGAGCACAGAACACTTGATCTAAGAGAGAGAAATGCAAACCTGCTGAGTAAAGAAGAACCTGATGTTCCAATAAGACACTAACAAACACCTGCAGGACATTTTCTAGGCCAAGGAGTCGAAAAAGTTCCCACAGAGAAAAATCAAACAAAGGCAGCTCATTGGCACCTGCAAATAAAGCACAAAAGGTAAATTATTCATACAAATCCAATGATCCCATAAAAATGTTATATATTATAACTCGGCCACCTTATATTGTGACTTATTAAACACAATAATGTCAAAATTGAGCAGGCTGCACACAAATAAAAAAGGAATATTTAATCATACATATACTATCTATAACTGGTTTTCATCAGTCATGAACGAAAATCAACTTAATTCCTGTACATAAAAATAGTATCATGATAATGTATTGGATATTAACTACTTCTGTAAATTAGGGTTCAATGCCAGATAGTGAGACCTTAAACTGAACATTATAGTGTAACTGCACCATTTTAATTTGAAAGCAAAACAGCTAAGATGAAATCCTAATTTACATCATGCCATAACTCATAATCCCTAAATGCTGCAAGACAATAACCTCCTTGATACAAGGAGTTAAACAAGTTTCATTCTGAGAAGTGAAATTTAAGTGACCTTTAGCCAATGGTCTTGTGGACTTTAATATCAAGAAGTTATATACCATGTATACTTGCCTATAAGTCAAGTCCAACTGCAAACAGCATAGATCCTTATCTGCCACTGTTTAATGTACCAGAAGATCAAGGTTTATACTGTTTGTTCTACTGATTACTCCTAATAAACTACAACAGCCTGATCTGTTGTGACCTTTAATGCAATGACAGGTCTTTATCTGTGTGGTCTGCAGCTGGACTTGACTTATATTTAAGTAAAGATGATAGTCAAATTATTAATACATTAATAAAATTCCTGAAATAATACAGTGACACCTGTCTTAATGGACAGCTCTGTGTACAGAATGCCTGTCCTTGAAGGATAACACTTAGGAATCCCCTTTTAAAAGTTGTATGTACATATTTCATCTCTACAATATATAAAGGCCACATTACATTGTATTTTATGTGTCCTTTTCAGACAAGTTTCATTTAATAATCAAAGATTATATGCAAATGTTTGAAAAATATATTAGTCAGATTTGCTGTGATACCACAGCTAAGGATTTTGATAATATTACTTTAAGTGATCGCCAGATAATATTAACATCAGGATGCTTTGAACTGGGATGAGTAAGAGGTTACATCCTGTATCACCTTCCTGAGGGCTGTATTATTTATGCTGTATATGTATCTATTTAAAGAATGCTTGCACAAGATTACATACTCCAAACATTCAATTACATAATTCGAATTCTTTCAGCTGCACCGAGGCATGTAATTTTGTGTTAAGATACTGCACACCACTGGAGGAAAGCTTTTAGAGCAAAGCCGTTGTTTTACATACAAACTTGTCGTTGTCACTAAATTATAATAATATATTTGTATAAAATGCCACTACACATATGAAATATACTGCTGACAGAAATTGTACCACCAACTGGAAATAAAATCAGGCATGTTAGATAACATGTATTACCTTCTTAAAATGAAATACCAAGCACATGTGTCTGGCAGAGTAAATTTCAAAATTTCATTATAAAAGAATGTATGCCAAACCATGCGTGTATGAGCTATAAACAGGGTTATTTCAATGATGTCTTTATTCTTGTTGCCCTTAATCAGGGCCCATACTAGAATCAAATTTTGGGGTAAAGTGTCTTCACTCTTCCACCATACGAAGGTGAGAGGTGGGAAAATAAGATGAAATTTAGAGCGGTAAAAATTTATCATATTCAAATCATTTGCTTACAACAGCTGTTTTACTAAACATCTGAGTCAAATAATATAAAAGACAAAAATACTTATTAAATAAATATTAATTTTCCTAGCTTGATTTAGCATTATTATTGTATAACTTTTTTTCCAAAAGAAAGTAATTTCAGTATTGTTAATATCAAAAATAGATGACAGAATCGAGGTATCAGCCCTCTCTTTATCCTCTTACAGGAAGAAATAGAAAATAAATTGTTTAACCTCAGTAGCACTCATCTATAAACCTACACATTGTGACAATGGGCATGTGTTTTAGCTACCAATGCATGAAACTTCACTTCTTTGTTCAACATTCATGTGTTCTCTTCTATAGGAATTGGATACAAATGCATGGAATTTCACTTGATTGTTCAACTTTCATGTGTGAGTTTTTACAGGAATTACATACAACTGAAACGCAATCTAGTAATTGCTGATACAATTAATCACCACACTGACACAAAAATTAATCAGAGATTCTGAAAAATACTATGTATAAACTCTTTTCCATTGCTCTCAAAATAGAAAAAAGGCACAACACTGACATTGATACTCTACTGTCAATATGAAAGCATGAAATGGCCAAAAGTGGCAAAAGCTTATGAAGATGGCAACTCATGAAAAAACTAAGTCAAGTACACTTTCATGGCAAATTATGGGCAATGGGATACTTCTTCATCTCAATCACCAACTTGCATCAAACATTGTCATGATCTATTCTTATGCTAAGTTTGGTTAAATCTACGCTTAGTAGATCTGGGAAACAGAGTAATTTAAGTGGAATTATTCAAAGTATTAAACCAGAAATAGCCACAAAGTTAAGCAGTTTTGATAAAAATCCATTCATAATTGTTTGTGTTACCTTGCTCAGTACAGCTGAGAACCTCAGTCAAGACTTTTAACCTTTAAATCAATGTCAAAGTGCTGGTTATCAACTTGTTTATTGAAATGATACTTAATACAAAGTCTGGTTAAAAAAATTCACTTGTATATGTACAAGTCACTGTGTTCATTAAATTCATTTAAGCATAAAAATGCAAGCTATGACTGGACAAAGTCACTTAGATCTGGTTTTCAAAACTCCTTCACAAAGGTACAGATACATGTATGCCGGTAGTCAATTGCATGAAGTGTTTGAGTGAAAGCCCCATAACAATGTCACCATCCAAACAAGAAAGCAGTGATAAATGTAACATGATTTTTGACACGGCCATAAAGGAGTTCAGATGAGTACCATGTTCATTCTGAACTGACAACATTTAGGACCAAACAGATATTATATGAAGTCTTACTGCCTGCTCAAGGGGAAACATTTTCATCTGAGTACCAAAACTACATCATAAGAAGTCATTTAGTGACATGCTCATTCAACCAGGAGGAGTAGTGTTAACAAGAATTTCAAGATGGCTGCTATGGTGGCAATATTGGATGTGTGAGGGGCACCATTTTCATTTAGAACCAATCAAAAGAAATCTTTCAGTGAAACTTCTATGTTGATATGACCATCCTGTGAGAAGTAGTGACAAGAAGATTTTCAAGATGGCCACTCTGGTGGTCATGGTGAAGGTACAAACAGCACCATTTTTATTTGGACCAACTAGACCACAGGATAAATGTGTTTGTAAAGTTTCATGGCAATCTTTCAAGTAGTTTAGATATCAAACTTGTGCTACTGAAACTCTTGATGACTGGTGGTGGTTTGTAGCCAAGCATGAAGGTCTTAGTGTTCAAATGAATGAAGGAAGAGTTTGCAAACCATAAATAACTAACTACACAAAAACTTCAATAAAAACCAATTTGTTGCCAATCACATGCAAACCCTCAATGCCAAGCCAGTTGACTGCATGCCACAAAACAAATAACATGTTAGTAAGCCATGAAATGGTTCTTTTACCAAACAAATCAACACAATATATTATACTGATTCATCAGAGGAAAAATATTGGTTTCAATACTTTGTTCTCTTCAAGGAGACTGATAAAATAACAAATTATAACTACCATGGGAGTTTCGTGTAACAAAAGGAAAACATTGTTTATACTTCAAGCAAAGACTAAGCAAAATTTAGTAAGTTATTTGTTTTAATAATGCAATCACCTTTTCTATAACAGTCCAGTTTGACTGTCCTTGCAGTAACACTTTGGTATTAACAACATTCATACTCATTTCAAACTTTTACATCTAGAATCCTTGAGAAACTCGAAATGGAAAATTGAATAAAATATTTAAATTTTTCCTCCAGAAATTCAAACATTTATTCCATTACTCTTGACTTTTAACTTTACTATGCAAAAAGAACTCTGACATCACATGTACACATTAAAAATGCACTACCTGCATTCTGAGATGTTAAGAAAATTAATTTGTTGTTCTATTCTGATCCTTATATAAAATGAAAGTAAATGAAGACCTGTTACAAAAATAATCAAAATTTTCATCCATGGATGCTGATTTCTGTTATTGTGGTTTTCTGCAAAATTAGCATAACTAAAATAGTATGCAAATGGCAAATAGTGAGGACAAAGCCACATAGTACAATTGACTTCATATTTTTAAAAAAATGTCAAATGAAGTACACTGTATCTTGCATTTGATAAAACTCTCAGATATGACCTTTGATGCAAATCTCATATATGACCTTTAATACAATTCTTATATATGACCTTGGATACAACTCCCCTATACAACCTTTAAGTGATGAATCAGAACAATCAATATAGTTTCTCTAATTCTCAATGTTCTCAGAAAAGGTCACGTGAAGGTCAGAGTACATAAAAGCAAACAGTGGCAAGATATGCCATAAAAATAAACACCAATTATAATTTGCCCTGATCAATTTAAATCATCAAAAATACTAATTATAATTTTCTTCTCCGCAATGAATCATTGCAAAATATTTCTTTAATCATAGAATGCTCAAACTGGTACATTTTAGTCTGCCATTTGTTTTTACATTTCAGAAGATTTAATTTGGGGTGCAAAGCTGGGGCTTTCATTGATCAACACTGCATGTAGTAGAGACTCAATGAGTGGGAAATTTGGTATTTTAGTTCAGGTCGAGAAAGACATATTTAAAAAATACTGAATACCTTTTTGATTTCTAACCATTCTCTTTTAATAATTCTAAACTGGACTAACTATGTAACTTTTAAAAAGCAATCAAATATTTTTCATTAGGCAAATAAAATGCAGGTTGTGTCTCTTTAAATTTTATGTGATAAAAATCATGTACTAAATGTGGTTTACCACACATTTTAAAATGTTGATGGTGTTGAGAAAACAAATGGATCTATTTTTAAACTACATCATTTGCCTTAAAAACATTTCATGATCATTACTCAATGAAAAATATGTTATTCAGAATGAAAACTGCTTCAACAGTGTCAGCTCCTGCATTTGTGGCAAATCTTCACTGTATGTCAAGCAAAAGTTGACTACTACTGCATCCAGTGATGTGATGAATGTGGACAAATGGAACTGGATCAATGAGAATGATCATTTCTTTAAGTTACAAAGTGCTGATTCCATATTTACCTTGTATCATTTTTTTATTATCTTGATGCTTAAGTTTTAAAATAATATTCAACATTTTTATTCAGCAGTTAGTTTTGGTACTAGATGATTTAACATATCCTATATTCGTTCATACAAACCATTATTTGACCTGACTGGAAAAGATTACATCTGCTTCTAAATGGTTTGTACAAAGAAAGGAATTGTCATCAAGCTGTGTTAATGACAGACTCAACTCTTAGAACAAAAGAATCTTTTTCAGCCTTCAAACAAAGCCTTGAAAATCCATTGCTTGACTAATGTAAAAATTATTACAATAGGTATCCATGACAACTACTGAATGGTAAGCTGATCATCAGACAATACTGTGAGTAACTTGCTACTCATGATATTAGGAACTATTGATTGCTTATTTATTTTTGTTTTTATTTATCAAGGAAGTTTCAGTAGCAAAGGAAATCATACATTTTTTCATGTTTTTTTCCATCCCAAGATTTTCACATGTTTGGGCAATTTGAATGTAGTAATTAAAAATAAATTACAAAATTTAAACACCAAAATGAAAGCAAAAGGTCAATTCATAAAAACTGAATGAACTTTTTTTAAAATGATTTTAACTGTTTCAATTATTAATATTTTTTATTGTACTTACTAGGGCGCTGACAAAAGATGGCTGAAGTTACTCCAAAGAACTTCATGCTACGACCTGGTGGAAGGAGTGGCACTTCAAACAAAATATTGTATACATAACTCTCCAGTGGTAATGAAGCTGAAGAGGGCTTTGATGTAACTTCGTATAGCTGCATAAGAAACTTTTTGGGAGCACTTACATACTGCATTTGAGTGATGAGACAAATGCACTTTGTCACATAAAGTTTATCTTTGTTAATATCGTATGTCCTGCTGCTAGTTTCTCTGTGTTTTTTCTCTATACAAGGACTTTTGTCAGACCCAGAATCTGGGGTGGAAAGAATAGGGTTAAGCTGTGTAGTGGAGACCTCCGTCTGATGCATGTGCTGCAAGGTCTGCATAGCGGCACAAATTTGTGCATTTGTAACCTCCTCATAGAACACGAGGGATGAGCCATACATGTGCGACCCATCCTCTCTTGTAATCATGAAAGAATGAAACTTTGGCCTTCTAGAGTTTCGATGAGTTCTAAATGTCAGACCTTTAGGTAAGCATAGCTGGAAAAGAATAATGATACAATCAGTATTTTTCATATTATTCACTGAAACTAATAAACTTATTGATACAAAGATAAACAAAATCCTAACATTACTGACTGAATGTATTTAAGGTAATAAAGATGATCTTTTCCTCTACAATTTTAGGAAACTTTTTTACAGTTGAATTCAGCTGGTGATTAACAGAATTCATTACCTTGAACAACTGACATTTCGGTTTTATATTCTTTGTAAAATTTTGTCATACATACTGCAACATCATAGTATGATGAAGTTAAGCTCTTTTAAATAATCAAAACTGTTGCAAAATCTGCCAAACTGTTTACTTCATTACATGATTTGCAAAGTCTTTTCACCCAAACATTTCACTAAAATAATTCAAAAACCAGTATTTGATGCTGTTGAAAAAAATAATATACTCCAACACTATGACCACCACCATCAGACCATAACTCTGACTGTGGGATTGTCATCCAAATTCATTACTTTCTTTTCTGTTTGTTTTCAGATGACAAGAAAATATATTTTCTATGAGAAAACAAATGTTTGTAGTAAAATGTTTCTTCAATAATACTAACCTGATCATAATACCTTAGAAGAATCAAACTACTATGCAAAGCCAGCCCTCCCAGGCTACGACTTTTAGCTAAAAACTAAAAGTTACCTGCCCACCTAGGTGGTAGTTAGAGCTATTTCCCCTTGATTCATGGACTGGAGCCAAATCTTGTGAATACTTCAGTTACTGCTGGAGAAGAAGGCATGCTCTCTACATGGATGTAACTACATGGAGGCTAGGAGGGTGAATTATAATATGATTGGGTAAGTATTATTCAAGAAACATTTTACTAGCAAAAAAAATAGTTTATTCTTCAAATACATTACCCAATCAGAATACCTTAGGAGAATAGGTAAGAGGTGGATGGATCTATATCCCCTTACCATAGCGAGGTCACCTCTGATCCCTGAAGGCATATGAGACAGCTCCTAGATAACCCAACTCGAGAGACTTTGTATGTCAGGGGCGACTTTGAAAGAGAAAATTTTTCCCTCCAGCAAATCCAGAGGAAGTTGTACAACTGCAACCTTATGAAGCAGTCAGATGAACATGGAAGGTAACCTGCTGCACCTTGGTTATAGAGCCTACCAGGTCAAGTTGAGCTTTTTGGGAGGAAAGAACTCTGAGATAAATTCTGAAGACAGTTAACTCTGACCTTCATCCCACAGCATGGATAATGTAAGTTAAAGAACAGTTCCACTCAGATGGAATACTTGTGGAAAATGACCTAACTTCATGAGCCAATATGTGCATCAAATCTATTGATCCAATGTTCTTTCCTGATACGTACAATGAGTAACCCATTTCATCCAGGCCCAATATGCATGTGCTGATACACTGTCCTTTCCCCCTTTCACCAGCTCAGTCCTTTTTCAGTACAACTTAAGATGCTGATGAGCTCAGTTGTGCAACTTGTTTGCATTCACACCATTGTGCCAAATTCTCCATTTCCCTCTTACACTTTCAAAGTTAAGGGCCGTCTCGCTCAAATGATTCTTTCTGCCACTTGATGAGAGAACTGTTCTTCTTAAGGGCTTGTTCAATATGATCCAGATGTGCAGATTCAACAACTCTAATGGATTACGATGGAATACCTGCTGTCATATGATAAAATATCTCTATTTCCTGGAGATGGAGCAATCAGGATTAGGTGAAACTCAGATTCTCTTGCTTTGTCTCACATCTTGAAACAGGTGTGTTGGAGAGTATGCATCCAAGCCATTCCAATTATTGGAAAGAGCATCGACTGCCCAGGCCTTTGGATCCTGGGTTGGTGAGATCAATCTTAAAGGTTTTGCATCCATTTTTTTTCCAGTAGATCCACCAATGGTTGATCCCAGCAGGCACCTATGCCAAGTGAAAACCAAGGGATTAAGCAACCATTCTGCTTGTGTTAGTTCTTCTGGACCAGCAAGTCCACCAATACCTGTAGTTGGCCTGGAATATGATGAACTTTTTGATGGATTTGTTGTTGAAAACAACAGCTTAGAAGTTCCTAAAGAAGAACATAAAGGTGTAGGTACTTCATTCCCCCATATCTTCTGAGATAATTTGCCACAGTGGAGTTGTCAGAGAGAATGAAAATGTCTTTTCCATGTAGCTTTTCCTGACAGTGATGGAATGCTTCCATATGGCTTTCATTTCCAGGATACTGATATGCAATACATGACCTTACGTGAGCCACTGTCAGCTATCCTCTGTACTAATGGAAGGATATAGTTACCCCAGTCCACTCACATCCAAACAAATCGTGAACTTGAAGGCTGTATCTAACAGGGACCACCTGATATAAACCACTTATGCATTGTTTATTTCAAGGATCAAATTTCTGGCTGCCACTGGGACAACAGTATCGCCGTAATGGCCCCATAAATAGGAGACCTAAAACAATGATGTCTGCTGTCAAATGAGTAAATCCAGTAGGCAAAGGATACTTGGGAATTGAAGTCCCTATTAAATTCATGTAAATGCATGTTCCATCAGAAGGCAGACTCTACTCAGAAGGCCTTGTTGAACTGAAATACAGGGATGGCATGTGATATTAGAGCACTGAAAACAGTCCCTTCAGGCATATTTGTAAGCTAAACTGGGTTTAGATACTGACCATGAGTGATCTATATCTAATGGCATCAAGAAAAATTGAGGTGGGATGATCCATTTCTCTGTGCTTTTATCCACACTGACTCTGGAACCATGGCTTTGAACTTGTATTGAATCTGCTGGACTGTTTCCTTGATATGAGCAAGCAGATAACTGTGGCACAATTGGTCATAGAGCGAGCTGGGCAGATTGTGGCAAAATGAATAGACTGAGCCTTAAGAGTACCAGTGTTCTGATCTTAGGACAGCATATGGGATGCTGATCAATGTAAGCAGACTCATAATTCAACATAATAGGCGAGATAGGCTTCACTACTGACTTCATGTGGTCAGATTCAGATGGCAGAGTCCAATAGTGATGGAACAGGGCCATTGCATCCTAATATAATTTTTACTTCTTACAGACTATAAATTTGGAGTACTACCATCAGAATCTCTTTGTTGAAAGATACTGCTTCTAAATAGGAATTATTTTTCAGGATACTTTATACATCAATTTGGCCTTTCTAAGAAATATTCTTTCATGTATTTTTAAAATCTGTATATTATTCATTGCATTCTGTAAATTGTCTATACATCGCTCTAAAATTAAATAGCATGCCCTCTTTTGGAGTCTTAAAAGTTTTGTAATGTTTGAATTAGAAGTATTGCCCCAAATTACATTAAAACAGTCCAGATATGGCTAAATATAACTTTTATAAAAGATGACCCTATACTGAAGAGGGATGTATGTTTTAATTTTCTTCAGTAGCCAAAGATAAGAATTAACCTTTTTTGAGACATGTTTAATTTGAATATACCAAGTAAGATTGTTATCTACAAATACACCAAGAATTTTATTATGGTAAGTCATATTAAAGCTCACATTGTTAAATTGAACCTAAAGTTTGTCACTATCTAGCCTTACTCGTTTTTGTTGTGTTTTAACTAGTAGGGCTTTTGTTTCTTGTGTATTTATGATCAAAGTGTTTTCCTTGCACGATACTTTAAATCTGTTGAGAGCATTTTGGAAATTATTTTCAAGTACAATTTTACCCATCTCAGACAGAGTAGTATCATCTGCATAGAGGTCAATGGAAGAAACTGAAGTTCCTATCTTAAGAGACAAGTTGTTGATAAATAGAATGAATAACTGAGGTCCGAGGATAGAGCCCTGTGGTACTCCACAATATTTTTACTTTATAAAGTTGACCATTTAAAGATCCTTTTTGCACAAATTAGTTGAGAAGCAAACCAGTTTAGAATGTTTTTGTTGCATTGATAGATTTAGTTTTTCAAGCAAAATTTAATGGTCTAAAAAATCAAAAGCTTTATGAAAATCAACCATAATGGTGCCTACCATTTCTCTTTTATCTACTGCTTTCAGCCATTTATCAATCAAAGATATAAGTGCAGTTTCATAGAAGTGATTCTATCAAAAGCCTGACTGATTAACATGAATAAGGTAAGTGTTCAAACAGTTGAGAAATAATCATTTACATGTTTTTCTAGTAATTTGGAAAAACAAGAAAGGATAGAGATGGGTCTGTAGTTATTAACATCATCTTTTGTTCCAGCTTTATGTAATGGTGTTACCTTGGCAGTTTTCCATTATTGTGGAAATTTATTAGACTAATAATTTCATTCTTAATGAAAACCATACTCTCTACCATTGCAGGTGCATCTACCTTTAGTAGCCTTGGCAGAACTATATCAAATCCTGTAACTTTACAATCATCCAGTTTCTGAATATATTTCAACACAAACTCAAGACTCATTTCAGGAATTTCAGACTTTATATTGTTTGGGAGTTTTTTAGCACAAAAATTTCTGAGTTCCAGATGATCAGATGAAGTTCTGGGTTCTTTAAGTTTTTCAGCAATTTGAACAAAAAGGTCATTAAAAATACAGAGATGTCAGTTGGATTATCGTTATAAATGCCCTCATGATTGAGGGATAAAATTTCAGTTTTACTCTTACATTTCCCTGCACCAAACTCTGTAAAAACTCTCCAGATAGCTTTCACGTTATTTCTATTTTCATCCAGTTCTTTTCTCTAGTGCTCTTGTTTGGCTTGATGTATCATTTTATTAGCTTTATTCCTCCAAATTCTATATTCAGCTTGATTTCCTACAGATTTTAGTTGGTCTCATTGCTTTATTGCATCTAAATTTCTGGGGAGATCCAGCCTGGTTGGTGGTCTTTCTTTATCCTGTGTGTTTTTAAAGGGGCATGTTTGTTTAATGTTTTTATGAAAAGAGCCATCCAAGTATCTAAAATATCATCAATATCTTCAAAGATTTGGACTGTATTCCATGGAATCTGTTTCAGATCTTCCAGGAATTTAACAGTATCATAGTAATGGATGTATGGATATAATTTTTTTTATTATTTGCCATTGACTTTATGTGTTAGAAAAATTGAAACGTGGTCACTTAAACCAATCATTGAAACCATTACTTCCAAAATATTTTCTTTTGTATTGGAATAAATATGGTCTATAAGTGTTTTAGAGTTAAATGTTACTCTGGTCGGTTCATTTACTAGTTGCTCCATACCTAACAAAGCAATAAAATCCATCCAATTAATTTTTATTTGATCATTGAGAAGGTCCCTGTTAATACGGTCTAGAATGTAAAATTCATCGCTTCATCTGAAATTTGATCTATCTGAAGTTCAAAGTATTCACACCAATCAGTGTGTGATGATGGTGTCTGTACACAAAACCAACTAAGTAGGGCTCAGCTTTCTCTGAAGTGATCTATAGCCAAATGGATTCTATTTCCTGTATTTCTAGGTCTTCCCTTCTTTTAACAACAGTACCAGATTTAACAAACACAAGGAGTCCATCTCCTCCTGCTTTCCTATCGCTACGATAAGGTTTGTCATAGCCACTAATATAAAAGAAATTTTCACCCTGATTTTCTGTCAACATTGTTTCAGAGTCCAAATAAATGTATATTATTATTTGGTGAGGTTAGCAGTAACTTCACTTGATCCATCTTTCCACATATACCCTGAATATTTAAATGACCTATCTGTAAACCCTTACTAGAAACTCCTAAATTCATGAGATTAACATCACTGCTATTAGAGGTACTCAAGGAGACATTCACAGTATTAAAACTATCTTCACGATGATCATTGCTACCATTGTCATTACTGTATAAAACAAGTTTTTCTACAACAGCATTTTCTACTTTTATATTCATTGTATAAATCTGAACTGACAGTAACAAACACTTGAATATGTACAAGTAGCTAGTAAATTTCCACTTTCAGAACAGCTATCAGCAAGAGGGTCATATCTGTTTTGACAAGGGATGCCTGGTGTATATGACAGTCCCTGAGTGTGATGATAGTACTGATATGGCAGACCAAAGTGTTTATAGTTATTTTGACCTTCACTGGGTTTATAGGGACACGTGAATAACAATCTTGGGTTTGAAGTGGAGAAATTCAGAAGCACCATGAAAGGAAGCTGCAAACTTGGACATAAAATGCACTGGAATCTATTGTTACATTAACAAATCCTTTGTTCATACTGACAAACCAACAGTGCATTGTTACATCATAATCCTCTTATGCTGACATCTTGCCTGAGTACTGTATGCTGTTGATCCACTTCAACAGCCATACTATCGGACTAGTTACAACTGACCAATCTCTGAAGGCAGGAACAGGAACAATTACAATCAAGCAAACAGTGGCTAATTCTCTTTTTAATGTACCCAGAAATTTGTTTTTGCTGAAACTTCAAAGAAACTGATTACTTTTGAAGCGCAGACTTTTTGTATAAATAATAAGCAAATGAAAATAAAATTCAGTCCCAATCAATGCTCTACAATTATTTGATGTTGCTGCCAGAATAACAAATGGCATTTGTTTGGTCCTCCAAATTTGTTCTTTAGTGGTGACTTCATCAAAGCAAGCCGATTACAATCTTCAATAAAAACAAAGCACCTTTCAAAGGAAGTCAGCACCTAACTTAAATAAATACAATCGAATCTGATGGATTGTTGCATTTTCCGAAGTGACCAGAAGACATTTATTGTGTTGTGAAAGTTTCCTTTTTGCAATAAAACATTTATGCTAACGACTGCTACTAAATGCAGCAAAAAACACAAATTAAATTTCCAATCTTTTGAAACGTTAAATATCTGGCCATCAAGTTACTTTTAATTTGTTCATGTTTTCATTTCCCTATGAATTGTCTCATCCCTTGGGTAGCCTCAGGAAGATGAAAGCTGTCTCCAGCTTACCAAAATCTAGGCCAGTTTAAGTACATGTACAAGTAGCATGTAAACAACTATATTCACATGCTACTGGTGACAGTTTTGTTGTGAATTGTTTAGTGATATGTGTTTACTGACAATGGGATACATATCAAATGAGGGCAACCATTGTTTATATATGTCGTATTTGTGTTCTATAACATGCTCTATACTTGAATTCATGAATTTTTCATGCACATGTACTGTACTTAATGCATTATGGACCATACTACACAAATGTAAGATGCATATATACAAGTTGCTGATGTTATAGGGTTTAATGCCATTTTTCAGCACAAGACAGGCTATACATGGTGGCCAGAATAAATGGTGGAGGAAGAACCCGGGAAAACCCCAGAAAGAACCACCAACCCACAAGAAGCTACTGGCAAGCTTTCTCATGTACCCACATTGGCCGAGCCCGAGACTTGAATCCATGCAGACAGAGGTGAGATGGCAGGGATCCATAATGGTGAGCGCTTGAGACCACTCGGCCACTCGGGGCCCCTTCTATATACAAGTGTATTTCAGACTAGTTTTGTCTACATTTAAGCAAAAGCATGTATTTTTGTGCTGCTTTTATTTCCCCACCTGCCATCTTTTTTTATACATGCATCCTTTTCTTCAGCTAACTGACCTGGTTGCTCAAAACAAGGTTCATTTATACACAGCCTGGTTCTATGGACCCCAACTACTGTTTTATAGCAGTGACTGTACTAAGCTGGGCATCATCTGCAGTGCTTTGTGGCACTAGGCAGGTCAGGCTTTTCCACAAGAGTGACTGTAAGATGTGGGTTAAGCAAACTAGATAAAGATCATATGTCTGGTGGTTGACAATGGACAATCAACTGTGGGATTGAACTGCACTGATCAGAGCCACATGGAAGAGTCTAGTCATGGTGGAACAGGGCCATCATAATTGGTATGGAGTTTTTGGGGGAGGCTGGGGACAAAGTTACTTTTAACTCTGCGATACTTACCCATCACAACTGTGTAACTTTATGATTTCTCTTGCCAAAAACAACCACCTGTTTGATGTGAATACATACTCCCATATAGAGGAAATTGTCAGTATGACACAATCCAATAATGCACCTGCCTTGGGTCATGTGTAGAACTGTCATCGTTTTCAAAGACGATGATTCTGCCAGAACATCAGAACAGATGGGAGGAGGGCATTCAACGTTAGCAATGAATAAGTACTGCATAATTAAAATTAGTTTTATCCCACCCACCCCAAACTACAATTTAATTGCAGCAATACATTATCCACCACTACTGTCAGTTAGGTGGGTAGGCTGATGCTCTTGTTATAACTGATGAAAAACAGAGAAAAAGGAATGTCCTCACCAAAGAGGAGGTCCATGCTATACAATATTGGTGTCTCTCTGGTCACATACTGTTGCCAAAACAATAAGTCCCTTTGAAAAAAGGCCTATGGTTGTTTGTGGTGCACTACTTTGATAATGGGAGGTACTCTGGACCACATATTGTTGCCACAACAATAGGTCCCTTAGAAAAAAGGCCTATGGTTGTTTGTGGTGCACTACTTTGATAACGGGAGGCTTGTTGTGAGTGGTACACCACCTCTCTCAAGAGGAGGTGATTGACTCCACCTGGAATGTTCAGTTCCTCCTTCTGCAGGGCCACACAGGCTAATGAAGATGCGAAGAAGATAAGGCAGTAAAATGTTTCTCCAAGATCTTTAATGCACCAAGATAACTCCCTAGTCACTGATGAGACAGATTGACTAAAGAAAGTAGAGCATGTGAAATAAGCACTAAGGGCAAATGGCTATCCAGAGTGGATTTTCAAACTTCCAGAAAAGCGGAAAAAACACACAGAACCAGGAGTAGCCTAAATAGAACCAATATATCAAATGCAATGATTGTGAGAAGATTACATTGGGGAAACAGGCAGGGTGTTAGAAACCTGGATTATGGAACACATTGGTAGGGAGTCAACGGTTATACACGAAAATTGTAGCAGTATGGGACATTCCATCATCTCCAACCAAACCAAGGTAATTGCATCAGAAGACAATATGTGGAAAAGGAAGGTGTAGGAGGTAATCAAAATATGACAGTGTAGGCCAACATTAAACAGAGACAAGGGGCTTGAATTAACATCCATCTACCCAGTCTTCTCGTATCACATGACCAACATCTATCACATAATCAACATCAGTCATTGATGAAGACAGTATAATACTGCCGAAAATTTCTAACTCTGAAGATATTTATGCTCTGAGTATGGGAAATTGCTAATGATCAAGAGTTAGGGAGTTCGTGACAGAAAATTAAATTTGAAAATTTTTTTTTTTTAAGGTCTCATGGTTTTGAAATTGTTTTTGAGATTCAAGACACAAAGCAGTTACAAGATTATCTCCATGGTGAGCATAACATTTATAAAAAAATTTGATAATGTATGCTTTGAGGTCAAGGCAAACATACTTCGAACTGCAAAAATTGAAATGAACACAATGCTATTGCTGTTAATTTTCTGACGATATACCGTTATGGGACTATGAATTGAATGATAGAATACAATGACTGGATATCTTTAATTTGCATAATTCATCAGATTTCTCTACTGCCTGGCTTGCCTAATAAAAACAATGTGTACAAAAAAAGCCTATTTTGTTGGACTGGGGTAGAGCCTTTAGTTTCTTTTAGTTTATTTTTAGGTTTCTAATGTCAAAATTAAATTTTAGATTTTTCAAGGTTTTTAAGGTCCACTTCTAATGCTGCATGTGATGCAATTCAAACTCTAAATAGAATGTGTCTATGTCTACTTTAGTCTACTGTTCAAAATCAAATAATGGAAATATCCGGTCACAAATACCTTACAATAAATCTGGAATTTCTGCATCCATATATAACAACGGGAATGTTTAGTAATGAAAATGACAACTTTAGGTGTAAACATTGATCATCTACCCTAACCCTATTCAAACTATTTGGCATCAGAAGGAATTTCCATTGAACATTCTATGCTGAAAAATTATGCAGAGCTGCCAATCCTCCAGACTCACTGTTAGTGAAAAGAGGTTAATAATTAGTGAATTTTGAACACAATTTGTGAAATCTTGTACCATGACACTAACTCCATCCACTTTGATGGTCAGTATACATTATATGAAAATCCCAAAATAAAACTAAAACATTATTTACACTAATTACATGTACAAATTTATTTGCAGCCAAATTTACTGATATACACAAACTTCAGGCTATTTGCCATGATTTGATACTGTGGCATACTTGAACTTCCTCAACTGGGCTATGGTAAATTTGTTTTCAAAACAGTTCAGGCTTCTTGCCCAGCGGTTGATCTTGGTGACTAAAATTTTTAAAAATTTTCAGCACCCAAGGAGGTCGTAAAGTCCGTCTTATTTTTCCTCATTATAGAAAATACTCTTTACTGTCGCTGATCTCCAACTGAGAAAGGGGGGTTATATTCAACAAGAAAACTCACAATGCTTCAGCAA
Source organism: Megalonaias nervosa (assembly GCA_016617855.1). NCBI lineage: Eukaryota > Metazoa > Mollusca > Bivalvia > Unionida > Unionidae > Megalonaias > Megalonaias nervosa. The sequence continues at coordinate 25,789 of JAECUM010004872.1, read as the reverse complement.
TAGTAGCTTGCAGGCCTTCAATCAAAGGCTTTAAGTATTTCTTACCTGAAATATGCTGGGTGTTCTTAATTTTCCCAATATCCTTGCTTTTGCTAACAGTGCACTTTTTCACATCGTTTCTGCCACATGCCCACAGGAGCTCATATAGTTGCTTACAATTTATCTGTTGTACATGTATTATACATTACTGTAAGCAACAATACGAGCCCATGTGCACACTCCCAATTCTAAAATTCGCAGAAGACTGTGTGCAAAAATCGTAATATAAATCAATGTTTGATGGTTGAATGCAAGGCCAATTTTTGGTGTATTCCAATCTATACTTCACTTTTTGCGGAATACATTTCTTTTTTCCTTGGAGGTCAAAATATTGTACTGTAGAGTAGCTTAATTACAAAATGGTATTAATCCAGATGAGACACTGAATGGATAACGATTAATGGTGTCAACACCTGCACAGAAAAATATAACTCCAGCAAATTACGATATATGCTGATCTGTCTATAACCAAAAAATTCCTAAACTCAAAACAAACCTTTCTTCATTTAGTGTTTGTTTAAAAGAAATTACAGTTGCTATGAGTATGTACATGTGCCATTAAAAAAAATTCCAACTGGGCCCCGTTTTCTCCAAAAGTATTTGTAAAACTTCTGTTCTACATATAAATACTTTAAAATGCTTGCTACAGGGCAAACTGTAATAACTGGATATAGTTTTATTAACAATGTGACTACCAATACAGGATTGTTACTGGCATCAGTGACCACTTATGATATCATGAATAGCACTTAACGGGAGAAAAGTTATTTTATTTCCTGATTTAAGCCAACTGAGAATTGGGGAATTCATGATTTTTTTGCATGCAGCTTGAATAATTGAATCATTATGGAGAGTCGTGAAATTCAAGGCAAAATCATGAGGGTTTGCAGGTCTGATGATGCTGTATGTGTTAAATGTTCCATTATCTTGCAAGGACAGTTGCTCTTTGACTGAAAATTTGTATAAAAAAAAATTCTGCTATCAAATATTAATGGTTACAGAACTGTTTGGGACTATTTTGTATATAAAACAAATGAATGGTGCATCATCCAAGTCATAATGAACAAAATTATTTATTCTTCTTTCTCTACACTTTACATTAAAATAAAAACTGTGTGATAAACATAATCTCAAATGGGTAATGAGTTAATATTAAAAGTTATGAAACTCAATGAATAACATCCAAGTTTTGTGAGAATTGTCAAGCAAAAGTTCGACATTATTCAAATAGTTTCATAAATTCATCTTTAAATCATATCCCATTTCAGATCCTCTATGTCCTTATTCTGGGGATGCAAACTGATTGAATTTCTAACAATTAATCTTCTTACCATGCCAACTGCATTTCTGTCAAAAGGATTTCCTGCAACACTGTCAGGGTAGCTAGCAAGAACCTTTGATTTGTATGGACGATCTAATGGAGTACAGTGGAGGCTCTCACCTGTAATTGAAAGATCATGTAATTTATGTATATGTCAACAATAATACATGAAATAAAACCCCACATAAATATCAAGTAGATGTATCCTCTTTAAAAGTTCTTTACAAAAGTAATGCTGCCATAAATAATTGTTAAGCCTTTTCCTCACACAATTCTAGTATACTACAGGAGGTTAACTTTTGTGGAAAAAGTGAACAGATTAGCACTGAAATGATAAAAGATCAATGATACTTTGTTAAATGGACAAAAAAATGTAATTTCAAATATACCTTTGTCAGAGATTCATAAATCCATTTGCCAGATACCCTGGACAAATTCAAGTTCTTTTGTCCACTGTTCCTTAATTCAAGTAGTGATATACTGTCAAAGTCTATTTCCATTTTGTGGTCAATATCAAGAGGTGAATTTCGCATTTTGTCACATAGATATTAGCTACATGAAGCAAGTTTTGACAATAGGAAAGGAATATTTATATTTTAACTTATGAGTTACATTTTAATTGAAATATCTTATGTATATTTAACTTGTGTGTTGGCTTTTCTCCATGATTATGATACGTATATCTACAGTGTGTGATTGACCTGACTCAGTAATCGAGTCAGGGCCTACCTGACTACTTGTATCTTTTTTTTAATAAACAACATATTAGACAGCTAATATTTCTTTATGATTTTTTCTTATATATTAAGATCATTGTTAACTGAAGGTAAACATGTTTCAGGTGTTGAGTTCAAGGTCTAGCTTTATTTAGAAGTTAAGAATGTTCTATAAGCCAGTTGTTTATGAATTTGATGTGACCTGTCATCCTTGTTTTGTTCTGTCTTAGCTTTTTATATAAATGTTTACTTCAGAATTACTTATTTTTTTAACATTGGAAGTGGAATCAGTCTTATTGTTCAGCTGTTATTTGAGAGGATTTAATTTATTTAGTTCAGTTATTCACTGGAAATACAAAGTGCCCATTAATCCTTCTAGGATGATAGAATTATGTTGGGATTACTGTGAATTCATTTAAGGACATTTTGGATTATATCATTGTGATACATCAAGACTGTTAACAAACTGCCACAATCCAGGCTATTGGTACATCAGCACATTAAATAATTGAAATTCATTCAGAACACCACTGGAATTCACTCGAATACTCAATAGTTTTGGACTTGCGATAGAACTTTTAGGACTATTTGGGATTTAACTCACAATACTTACAGTTCTTTCTAAATTTTCACATTGAATTCATGCAAAATAAATTATATTTGTTGAATTTTACAAAACTTGTTGGTATTCACTCTTTTCTGTAACTTCCTTCAAGACCATATAGTCATAACAATCTGTACATATGTGCAATTTGCAAACTTCCAAGTCCTAATCTAGACAGGGGCAATTTGTTAGCTTTAATGTGTGCAAAAACTTGCAGAATCTAACAAATTGACTTGTTAAAAATGTTTTGATCCATGTTGCAGATTGCAAGGAGACTAGGCAATTAGGTAACTATTATTAATAATATAATTCATGAGATTTCCTAGACAAGTGTCCTTGAAAACATGGCACTTTTTGATAATAATTACTGGTAGCTACTAGGATTTTATTAAAAGCATGTTCAATCTACCAAATGTTTAGCACTTACAATTAATGTTTATCATTTATTATTCATGTGATAATTACAGTAGATTGATAAATATTTGCTGTTTTGGAAATAATTACATGGATCAAAATAAATGTTCTCAAATCTGTCTTAAAAGTTTTCATGTCAAACATCGTTTGACTCACGATGCCAATTTCTGGGTGACTAGGTAATAATTGCTAAGTAAATTGATAAAATAAGTACTGGCAAATCATTGACTCATGAGTATAAATAAATCTATACAAAGTCTATTTTGCATTGATGTAAATGAAATGATGAGTCTGGTAATATATCTAGGCACTGAAAGGAAACTTGATGAAGTTTCCAAAACAGAGCTAATGAACATGTTTCAAACAAAAATAGTTGTTAAGTTTTCAATATTATGTCTTTTACCTAAACAACTCTCTCCCTCTCTCTCTCTTCTCTCTCTCTCTCTCTCTCTCTCTCAAAATTCAAGCTATCACAAACCCTAAACCCTTATCTATTAATATATGTCTACATATACATGTATATATGTCTTTCCTTTTTATATGCTATATATGCATTCTAGCCCTTTTCTATTTCTTCTCATCTCCATATACTTTTCTGGCAACTTTAAAAAGAAACATGTTTTTAAGGTGCAAACAAAATTTAAAAAGAAAGTTTTGAATTTGTACAATAATTTAAAAAAAATGGGATTTCTTACTGTACAATATGTTTGAAATTTATGTCTGTGATACAGTATTAGATTGTGATATCTAGGGGCAAACTGACTTATGTAAAATTCATAAATCTCTGCCTTTCTTTCATTGAATTTGAAGTGCTAAAGACAGTGATTAGCTTGGTAATAAAAATATAGGAACTGAAGTTTATAAAATGGTACAAATGCACTTGTGATCCATTAAACTACAATGATAATTTCCCTACTAAATGCAGGTTTGGATGGTTTCAACCTCACTATTATGATATTGAAACATAAAATGACTATACATGTGATGATCTTAGTATGTGATGAGATTACAGGCTGAAGTGTAAATCTGTCAATATCCACTCTATCAACATCAACTCATGTAAAGACAATCAAAACAATAAAGTTGGCATAATCTATCACAATACAACTGGAACAAGATACTTAAGTTCGATCATATGTATATGTATATCATTATCATACATATAAGCACCTGTATATCATTAACTTCAATGAAGTGCCCCACTGCTGGCTCAGTATGCAAAATAGACCCAGTGCATCCTCTGGTATGCCTTAAGAGGCAACTAATGGAAATGGGAGCTGTATTGGAAAGGCGGTTACAGGTGGACTATTTAGGTGCTGGTACATGCATTTTGATGAGGCTAAGTTAATCCTGGTCCATACAGCCAGTTAATTTTTCCAAAGTCATAGCTAAATAAATTCTATTAAACCAAAATCTGATAATTCATGTTCCATTGTTTTGTCACACATTTTCAGAATACTGCAATTGAACACATTAATGACAGAATTTTTTTGACGGAAGTGTCAATTAATTGTCTGCAGGGCCAGTTGATATCCATAAGCTGGCCCTGTTGGCCAATGGAAAAGTGTATTTCAAGTTGAAATCTGGGTTAGTATGTCAAAATTGCAACCAAAAGGGTACATGTTCAATTCCTACCATCAGACCAGCCTGGGGTGCTACTGTGGTGTGTCCTTGGGCAAGGTACATTACTACAATTGTCTTGCCACTAAATACATGTACCCTATGCCTGTTGCTACGCCAAAAAACACCAAACAAAACCACATACCAATTAAGTGTATCACAAATTCATGATCAAATCCATTTTGGCTTCAGATGTAAATTAAGATTATGTGCTATGTATAAGCTGTTTGACATTTTAGGTATTGCACAGATTTATTGAATTTTATTCTTAAGAGTGTCATTTGTTCTCAAACAAATAAATAAATACTGTTCCATGACGTGCTTTTGTATTTTGTGCATCCAGTACACATGATTTCATACAAAGTCTGAAATCCCTCATCTTTTGCTGTTGATGCCATATTGGGCAAATGGAAGTGCTCCTCTTTATAATGCTAGATGTCATAAAAGACATCCAAATTATATGTGATGAAGCCTAATATTGTATCAAACTTACAAAAACCCTGGACAGCCTGGTGCTATTGAGCTGCCAGCCTGGATTGTTTAAAAAAGGTGTTATCTAAATTGCATTAAAAAAAAAACCTTGAGAATACCAAAAGAATGTGGTATTTACATTTTGGAGTTCTTGGAAGACATGGTAAATTAATAATATTCATTGACCCCAGCATGGCTTCATTTGTAAAGTAGGTACCTCAATCTTGTGAAAATCATCTCCAATGCTATGAACTCTTTACAAATCAAAGCACATGGCTTATGAATGGGGAACAATGCTATTTCTGCTTTCAGATTGTATTAATTACCTGTAATAAGCAGTCACTTGTTATTCATGAGTAATAATGAGCTGTCTTTTGTTCACCCTTACAGGATAGTGCATCACTGGAAAAATAATGTATATCAAATGGTACTATTGTGATATCTCACAGTTAGGCTAAGCCATGGGATTGTAGCAACTTATAAAAGACATTCAAGAGAATGTTTTTCATCATAAATAAACTGAGAGAGCTATATTGTATTTTAACCCATTTAGTTCAAAGTGCTAATTGCCATAGAATATGTTTCTATCAAAGGGTGTCTTGTAGAGACATTAAAAAAAAGTTAAAAGGCACGCAAAGCCTACACACTTAAAATTTAGCGGCCCCGGTCGTATTTTGGGTGAACTCACTTCAGTTGATCAATCGAACACTGTTATAAATGTTATTGTGTCTGCAACATAAACTACCTTAAATTAACCGACTCATTCATAATTGTGATCAAAGATAGCAATGCAACCAAGTGAAATGAATACTTCGTAAAATAAAGAGCTTGGTTTCACAGGTATGGACCATTGTGGGCAAGCGATTTTCAGAGAATTCCTGAACTGGCATATAGAAATATCCTCAAGATGATAAAAAGTTTCACTATTACTTTAATGAAATCACAACATCAATATTATACTAACATACAATACAAAAATTGAGTTTCGACGTAGGAGATAATCTCACGAAATATATGTCGCCAGTTTTTTAAAAAAGGGAATCTTATTTGGTGGTGTATCAACAGATAGTCTAGTTCCTGGCTTCGTGGACTCCCGACTTGGTAGCATACTAAGAAAACCACTCCAGGAACCAGACTAATCAACAAAACAAAAAGCAGCGACATAATACACAGATGTTTTTGCTCACATGTGATGGTTGTTGAAACAAGTTGGATCGAGCTTTCACATGTTGGAATATATTATCGACGTGATTGTTAAATGAGGGTTCAGTCATTAAACAGCCCAGTTCCCTACCGCCCCCCCCCCAGTGGTTGTCTCAATGTCTAAGCATTTTTTATTCAATTTTTCGAGGTCCCTCGGTAACTCGCGCCCTTGCTTATAGTGCGGTCTATGTTTGTGGACCCTGTTGCACACGAGTTATCGAGGGAGAGGTGTACTAATCTCTTAATACTGAGCGCCAAGTGAGGCAGCTGTTAGTGCCATTTTTATAAGTCCTTGGTGTGACTTAACAGGGGTTCGAACCTGCTACCTCCTGTATCTGACCACTAGGAAGTCGGATAGTGTCCAGATGTAAGACAGTTTGGCCTCAGATCTAAGGCTGACCAGTCTCAACTGCACATAGAAAGGCAAACCTTTACAAAAAGTAGGATAAGTTTGAGATTTTAAATAAAAAATGGCTAAGACATGCCTACTCAACAAAATAAAAAAAAAAAAAGATAAATCCAACTTTTACCCTTCAGACTAAATGGAAATCTCTTGGAAACAGATTTATCTGGATGTATTCTGAAGCAGACCCCAAAATGTTTCCTACTTGCATTTCACGTGAAAATGACAAAAATCTCCTGGGGTTAATGAGTTAGTCACAACTGCTGAATCTGCATAAAACCAAACAAGCATTTGCAAAAATACCCAACTCAAATTATTTTCTAACTATTTTTTGCACATATTGCATGGTGCACTATGATTTTCTTCAAAAATATTAGACTCACAAATTATTTGTTGAACTAAGTTTTGCCAATGTTGCATTAATATCATTATGTTGTACAACCAAACTAATCATGATCACACATATGAAAATTTGTACTTTTAGACCATGAAAGGTTCATGAATGTCACTGTCACCAGACTAAGCAAGAACATATTAAGGACAACCATTTCATTTTTAGGTGATACTGAAGATAACACTTGACACAAATATCTGCAACTGGCTGCCCTACAAAACATACTAACAGATCAAGTCATCAGTGAAGACAGAAAAGGTTTTAGCATGAGCTTAATATGTTTCAAGAAAATTGTCATATAACTGTAATGTAAACACAAAATTTGGGTATCATATAATGTAACATCAAATTGTAATTGGTTCATATTAGCCAAGAATGAAAATGGAATGAAATAAGTTACAGTGATTAAACAAATATTCAAGCAAGTTATCCTAATGTATAATCATTTCTGCATTATATAAGGGGAATGATATATTCATGAGGTTTTTCCTTTATCTCTCTTTAAAATATTTTAAAAAGTCTGCAGAAAGATAGCTAAGGCCAATTAAAAAGATGTGTGGTTCTGGTTACACTGACAAAAGAATTAAGACAGGTAGTTCTGTAAGAAGACTTAATAGTTTTTGTCCAGACAGATTTGTATCAAGCATAAACGAGAAAATAAGTGTCATTCACATCCTGGAATTACTATCAATTGTAGTTACACCACTTTGTTAATTTTTTCTTCTCCTGAAGCATGTTTTAACAACCAAACCTGGGTTGGCAGGAAAAATGGGGTCGGTCAGGTCACCAAAACTACATATAAATTTTTATTTGGCCAGTATTTCACTATTGTTTAAAGAAAACTGTTTCCCAATGCATTAAACAACAGTCCATAATTTACTGGCCTTGTGAATGAATTTCTTGACAAGGTATTTTTTCTGCTACTTTTAAACTTATATGACCTTTGGAAAAACTCTTGACACAGCTATTATTATACAGCAGTAGTTTAAAAGTGACATCTCTAATATTACAAACACGAAATCCAGAAATGAAGTTGGCATGCAGTATATTTTCCACAATGGTAATAAACAAAACCAACAAAGAGTTTAATGTTTAATTAAGCAGGCATTCTGCATGTTAAGTTTTTTGCACTCATTATGAGCAAATTTTAAAGGCACCAACCCTGACCTCAATCAAATGACTGAATCACAATTAAAAAAACTCATTTGACGCTTTAAACAAGTGATGGAGCATCAGCTGAATCTGTAGAATTCAATGCACAAAAAATAAATGGAGTTCACAATGGAAAACAATATGGCAGACTTGAATGTGACACCAAAAATGGTAGAATTCAACAATCAAACAATTTATGTGCTTTTATCAAAATTATTCATATATCATGATTGTGCTTCCAGGAAACAAATACGCTCAAAAACTGAAATACACACCAAAATAACCAATCTTTTACATATTTTGTATGTATATATTGGTGTACACCCAGATATTATGATTTGTAACTTTTAAGAAAAATAATATTAAGCAAAACAAACCTTGATTCAGTTGCTTTTGATATGAATTATTTACTTTTTACCAATTTCTGGTGCAATTCAGGTAATAACATCACTTCGTCATACTTGATTTTACTCAACTGGACAGGTATCATAAATCGTGAATTGGTCCAAACTTAAAAAAATATAATAGTGAGATTAAGATCATGAGAATCCAGAATGTGTATTTATATATTTTCGGTGGAAGTATCATATACTTATCTCTTTTAATGTCAATAAAGACGTAACTGACATGCAAAACAAAGTAAAAACTGTCCAATTAAATATGACTGAGTTCATTACATGAGTGGACCTATAAATAGAAAAATGTAAATAATTCTTATAAAAATCACTAAAATTAAAATGTATTATGCATTTCTATCACTCTTCAAACACATACAAATCATACTATATTTCTCTTCATCAGTATTATGGTACAAAATATATGTATTTCATTTTTTGAGTGTATTTCGGCGCTTCTAACAACCCTTTTTTGTAGTTGTTGTTATTTGCTATTCTGTGCACGAAAACGTGACCCAAGAACAATTACAGTGAATACAATAAAAGAGAAATTATAATTTTCGATTTATCCTCTCAGATGAATGCAGAGTCATACTTATTTTCAGAAGAATCAAGTTACAGAACTTTATTTTAATCTAATCTCTAGGAAACCGTAAAAAGATTTTTTTTTAATAACAGAGCAGCATGAAACTGACAGACGTCGAACACAATTTGAACTTTGAAATTTTGAGCAAAACCATGACCATGTTTTTATCCACTGCAGGATTATTTATCAAATCATAATTATACATGCCAGGCTATACAGAATTTATGTCGTTATCTCCTTTTAATTCCATCTTACCAGACAGCAAATCAGGCTCCAAACCCGACGCAACATCCAATCCGCAGATCACAAAGTAATCTGCAAATCTCGACCCCTGCCTCGGAAGAGACATCTTTGGTCTTCGTGTAAAATTTAGACACAAATACTGCCCTGCGTGCTAGACCATTGTTTGAATTTGTTTTGCTTTCCAGTTTATAATTATGATAATGCAGCATACGTAGTGACATTTACTTTGTTGTCGATATTTTAATACAACATCCTACTGATAGATGGCGCTCCGTATATTTTATGTGTTTGTGTAGATTTCAGTACCGGTGAATCAATATTTTATTGCCCTCGTGAGATATAGGTAAGTATGAGCTAAAGTTATTGACAGTTATTGGCAATGCGGAAGTTTTCCCATATCCTGACACATCTATTATTATATTTTATTGGAACTTATCTATTAATATTTAAATAGTGACATTGGTAATTTTTGCTTTACCTGGCCAGCAGGCATACGAGACTAAAATGTCGGTCCTATACAGTAGTAAAGTACAGCTAAGAACTACTAAGTGCTACAAAATTGCACCAACTAGTCATCAAAGGATTTGTTTAAAAAAAATACACAGAAAATTGGAATTTTTGTTACGAATACAAATCATTTTTATGTGCTAGCAGCCACTCAAACCTCAAGAAAGACAACTCTTTGCATGCAGTATGCTAAGACTGCAAGAATTATCGTTCATTATGTAGACATTTGCTAATTGTATTGGAAATTTTAGTTGCCTTATATAATAAGTAACATTATCTCCATGGAACAATTTTACGGACTGTAAACAGTAATATAACAATAAATGGAACAATCAGTCATATAGTGCTTAATATTGTACATTTTTTTTTCAAAGTTTATTTTATTATTTTAAGGTAGTGTTAAAATACACAGGCATAATGGCAGGCCAATACACACTTAAGATATTCTCCTCTCCCAGCTGATAATTTCTGATTAAAAATTGAATCCAGATAAGTCACATGAATATAATATACATTAAGCTTACATATGTAATGGTTTATATACAGTATATCTTACTTCTGCCTCCCATGTCTGTTTAATGTTAAAATGTGTATGACTAAAATATGCAATGGAAAAATGGAACTCAGTGGAAGTACAATATACAGTGCATCCTCTAGGGTGCAAGACTGAGAGTCAAAAATCTCCTTGGTGTCAAAACTGGGGGTCTGACTGAGAAAAAAGCAAACTTTGGTATCAAAACTGGGGGTGAAATTAAAAATTTTGGGGACTCTGGAGCACAAATTAGGATAATGGGAAACACTGCACTTCATGATACTATGAAAGAGGAACTTGAGAAAATGGAAGTTCTAAATGTAATCAAGAAAGTGGAAGAGCATACTGAATGGGTTAATTAACTTGCAATTGTGCACAAGCCAGAAAGAAATTTAAGGATTTGCTTAAGATCCATGGAATCTGAATAAAGCTATCCAAAGAGAACATTTCAGACTTCCAACATATAAAGAAGTTATGTCACATTTTGCAGGAACAAAAGTGTTTATGAAGTTAGATGTTTCAAATGGGTTTTGGCAGATTCAGCTTGAAAGTTCTAAATTGTGCACATTTAACATACCTTTCAGCAGATATGATTACTTCACGATTACCTTTTTGGAATACCAAGTACCCCAGAAATCTATCACAATTGAAACATTATTTGAAAACATGGAAGGAATTGATATGTCAATAGATGATGTCATCATATGTGGAAAAGACCAAATGGAGCATGTTTTACCCCTAAGACAAGTTTTGGACAAAGAAAGGTCAAACTAAAGCTTTAGAAAGAAAGATGCATAGTTAGCGTCCCATAACTCACATTTTTAGGTGATGTTATATCAAAAGATGATATGAAGCCAGATCAAAGAAAAGTAGAAGCCATACAAGCTATTAAGTGAGTAACATGCAAAAAAGACTTGCAAACATTTCTAGGCATGATCAGATTTTTTTGGCAAGATTTTTGCCTGACCTATTGAGGGATACTGCAATATTGAGAAGTCTTTTAGACAAGAAAAATCAGTGGAATTGGACTCCAGATCATGAAGAAACTTTCAAAGATCTTAATCTAGTATCAAGTGAACCAGTACTGCAATTTTATGACTGCACAAAGCAAATCTGAATTTCAGAAGATGCAAGTTAAAAAGGACTTAGTGCTGTACTTTTGCAAAAAATGGTGAGATATGGCTGCCAATCACTTATGCTTTTAGAGCTGTTACTCACACAGAAAGTCATTATACCCCTATTGAAAGAGAAGCACTTGTGCTGACATTTTCTTATCAAAGATTTCATCAGTACTTATATATATATATATATATATATATATATATATATATATATATGGTCAAATGGCTGAAATTAAAATTGATCATAAGCCACTGCTTGCAGTTGTCACAGAATTGTGTATATGTAATGTTTATTTATTATAACTGAAATAAAATGTACTCAGGTTTCGTTTTTGTGTACAGCGTTACTTGAGTGTGTTTTATTTGCATCATTCATTATTTTAATAGAGTGAGTTAAGTTCGCTCCATGCCGTATGAGCAAAGTTCATATAATGAGAAAACCAATATACCTTGAGTTCCCTGGCTGTGGATTGCAACATAGCCAGTGTGATTATAGATTCAAGATAGAATCTAACTTTATAACCTGAAAAGTTCTGTCAGTCAGCAGTCCATTTTACGGAACTTTATAACCTGAAAAGTTCTGTCAGTCAGCAGTCCATTTTACAGAACTTTATAACCTGAAAAGTTCTGTCAGTAAGCAGTCCATTTTACAGAGCAGTTCTCAAGGTGTAAAGGTATGTGAATTACAAAATTGCATTCTTTTCCATATCATAGGATAGAATTGTTTTATTGCTCTAATATTTATTCTGGATATTTAGATAGTTCCAACTTATGTGATATCAAGCAATGGTATTAGATTTAGTAAAGTCTGTTTCAAAATTTGCAAGTGTATAACTGAACAGAAGAATTGTACTCAAAAATGTTGCATGTTGCTATGACTTTATAGTCTTAAACTAATAAAAAAAAGACCAAATCCAACAAGTTTTGTAAGATTCAACAAAGAATTTATTTCCCTAGAATATAAAGTGAAAAATGTAAAAAGAACTTACGTTTTACAAATTAAATCTTAAATAATCCTAGAATTTCTAACACAAGTCATTATGATTAAAGTTCTGAATAACTTTAGTGGTATTCCAAAATAAATCCAACCTTGAAGTGTTGATGTACCTGCAGTGTCCTGTGTCATAGTAATGTGCCAACAGTCTTTTGTTGAATCATGATAACAAAATCCAAGAATATATCTCTTTAATTGAATTTCTCTATAAACCCAAGTCTCTATTTCCAAGAATGAGTACTTTGTATTGCCAAGAAGAATAGCTTGAGTTAAATAATTTGAATAAATAAATTCCAGCCCAAATGAAATACTGGGCACAATAATAATACAAGAGTTTCCTGAGATCTTACAACACAAATTAATAATTTCTAAATAAACAATATTATATAGTCCTCTGCTTAACCTTGGGTCACAAATTAGCATTTTCTAAAAAAAGCTATCAGCTAATGGAAAATTTCATTCTGGAAGGTTCCATATGTTTACAAGATAATATCTTAGATATAATTAGAAGGTCTGTTACTAAAATTGTAATATAAAATGTTGTAAAGAACAGGTAGACCCATCATTTCATCGGTAATTTCCAATGTTCTGGACTCAGATTGAGATAAACATGTTGTTTACAAAACCAAAGTCAGTGATTCAGGTCAGGTATAAAATGAACTTGGTTTTGGACATGGTGAAATCCAGAATACAATTATCCATTACATATAATTAATAAAAATCTTGCAAATTAAATATACATAATATTCTAGAAACAACAAAGGAACTTGAGCCCAAACATCGTCATCTTTGCTTGTATTGAGTGAGGCTAACATCTTTTGTCACGCTTGAGAATTAGCTGGCAAAGAGTGTAGTGAGGCAGTATGGGTAGGACTGGTCTCCATAATTGCCTGTATAGACGTGGTTCAGTATAACGGACATAAGATTGTCTTCTGGGGACTTAACATGTAGATTTGAGGTTGTAGTCCCTTATGATCCCATGTATAAGGCCTAGTCCAGTTGTAATGGAAGTAGGTCATCTTTGTGGGGAGGAAGTCAGCTGATTCATTAAGTTGAGATGGGTTTCTGGATGCATGAACTTAACCGGTCCGTTATCTGATGTTCAAAATGATGCATTTTGGCTGTTTTCTTAGCTCTTTTCCTCACTATTAAGCAATAGATATTGAGTCAGACCTTGAGTGAGTGAAGCCCAAAGGTATCACCAATAATGTTTAGTTCTTTGGTGGTGTCCATGGTGCCGGGGCTGTGTAGATTTCCTGCATTTTTTGTCTTTTTTTTGTAGTAGAAGTGCCATTTGTTGATTATCTCCCTTATCTATAAGATATTCCAACACTGAGGACATGTCAGCAGGTAGATTATGATGCTGTTGTCCTCAGCTGTGCTTTTTTTCTGCACTTTGCCCATGGTCTATATCTGTAAGAGAAATAGAGAAGAATGTATCAGCCTGTGTAGCCCAGCACCTGTCTTTTTTAACACAATGCCTATGTAGAGCTATGATGTCTTGAGGAGACTCAGCCTTCTGAGCTTTGATTGAAGAAGTTTTACCCCATTTACCCCTGGAGTTCTGCACTCCTCCTCCCACTCCATTGACTACCTGGACCAGAGATTCAGCATTGATTGATATTATGATGAAAAATGAATCCAACTTCAAATTACTTCCACAGTCTGGCAGAGTTACAGATATTTTGAACTGCCTACATCATCACTTACAAGATCCAAGCATCACCAACTATTTTTCTCACAAAAGCACCCACCATCAAACTTTTGCAGGCAGTTATACAATTGCTGTACTTTCATCACACCTCCTCTTTTGTCCAGAGTGTGATCAGCTACAAATGTCCCAACAGACCCATTGAAAGCCACCACCATACAGCAGGAAATAAATGACCTTCTCCAGGAAAAGGTGGTAGTAATCATTTAAAATATATATAAATTCTCTGGGATCTTATTCCATGCTTTTCTTGGTCCCAAAGGCAACCTGTCTTCAACCTAATCAGTTCATTCACATGCCTTGGTTCACAATGGAAATATATGTACCACGGTGCATTTTGAATACCATCCAAAGGGAGACTTTGCAATCAGTGTGGGCTTGAAAGATGCACATCTTCATGTCCCTATTCACAAGGCTTTCAGGAAGTTCCTTCTATTCGCCTGCAATGACATAGTATACCAATTCAGAGCTCTCCCATTTGGACTCAGCATCAGTCCCTGGGGCTTCACTCGTCTGATGAAGTGAATAATGGCTCATGTCCGAACCATCTGTGTGGTGGCAACATCCAGTTACCTGGACAACTTTCCTGCAAAAATATCAGATGAGTGTATATCAGAACACGACATGATAACTCTTGCTTACCTATCTGGGCTTTCTTGTCCACCAGGGCAAACCCAACCTTGCTCCATCTCAATAATTTGTTGATCTAGGTATGGAGTTCAACACACAGGTAAAAAAGAAAATGTCTTCCTCAGGAACAGGCATTGAAAATCTGGACCATGGTGGCTTCTTTATTTTTGAGGAAATCTCTATCCACATGTGAATTCCTTTACCAACTAGGCTTGCTCAGTGCAGTAGCAGAACTAACAACTTAGGTTGCACATATATGCACCCGTTACAAACAATTCTTTATCCATTGGAGGACAAAAATTTGCCCACTGGACCAACCTCTCACCATCTGCACAAATGTTAGGTACCATCTGCAGAATTGGAGTAACGTAACTTGGCTCACAATGAGTATACCTCTACAAGTACAACTGCCAGAAATCAGCATTTCACTAGTGGTAAGAATATGTAAATGGAAAGGGAATCCTCATCCTATCCGACAACTCTATGGGGTAACTTATCTCAAACAGCAAGGTAGTACCAAGTACCCAGACCTTTGCATCCTAGTGTGGGACTTTCAAAAGTGGGGTCATCAACAACAAATCCACATCTAAGTTTGCCATATTCTGGAACAGCTAAATGTACAAGCAGATTTCTATCTCAGAACAATCAACTAATAGAGATGAAATGGTCACTCCATCCCTTGATTCTCACCCCGATATGTGCCTGATGGAATCAACCATTACTGGACCTATTTGCGACAGGGTGGAATACCAAATTTCCAACCTTTGTCACACCAGTCCAGGATCCAAACAGCTGGGCAGTTGATGTGGTATCCATAGACTGGAACAGCCTGGATGCATATGCCTACACTCCAACACCTGATTCCAAAGGTGATACAGAAAGCAAGAGAGTGAGAGTATTGCCTCCTCCTCATTGCACCCTACAGATGGGAAAAATCATGGATTAATGACCTCATCAATCTTGCAATGGAAATTCCCTGGAAAATCTAGATTTTCCCTCATCTGCTCAAACAACAATGATGGCAGTTGTTTCATCTCAGTCAAGAGCTACTAAATCTGCATGTCTGGATCATTATAATCAGGCCCTCAAAAATACACAGTTCTCACAACCAGTCATGGAGAGAATCATTCAAACAAGATCTTGCCCTCCACTCTGTAAGCATACAAAGGAAAATGGCAAATTTTCACAGTTTTGTACAAAAGAACACATCTATCCCTCAAATAGCTAATTTCCTCCTCTGTTTCTTCAAAGAGAGAAAGTTAGCACTGAGTATGATGAAAGGTTACCACTCCATGATCACTGACATATTTCATCATCATGGAAGAGAGGACAAAACAAAGACTTATCCGACTTTCTCTCCAACTTTGATTATATATGACCAAAAACTTGGCTCTGTGCCCAAAGAAGAACCTATCATGGGTACTAACCTAGCTGAACAAGACGCCACTTTCAGTGGCATCAATTACTGACCTTTCATACAAGACCTGCTTCCTCACTGCATTAGCAATTGCAGGCAGAATCAGCGAAATACAAGCTCTATCTCTGGACCTAAATTACTTGCAGTTCTGACAAGAGGGTTCAGTTTCACTCATGATGCTACCCTCTTTCATTGTCAAGAACAGGCTCTCATCAATGGGTAACTTGACATTTGTAATGAAACAACTGTCTCTTCTGGACACTTCAGCTCAAGACTTTTTTGTTCAGGATAAAGTAGGTTATTTGCTTTGCATATCAAGAAATAATCCCAGCTCAAACGCATTTATTATGCATTTCAGCTAAACAAGGTTAGAGCAGTTGCCACAAGTATGGCATTTGACTGAAACTGTCCTCTAACTGAAGTTATTCAGGCTGTGAGATCAGAATCCATTTTCTCCAGCTTTCATGATCTTTCATCCCAAATGGCTCAACTCAGTCTGATGGGACCTATGTCCATGGTACAACAGGTCACCATTCCAGGTCGCTCATCAGCTTCATAAGATGCTGCTTCATGAATTTCACTGGATTTGCAGGGGGGTTGTTTGATTTTCCCTATTTGAAGCCGCTCCTCGGCAGATGCAGTCGTCTCCAGTTGGGTTATCTGGAAACTGTCTCAAGTACCATAGGGGACCAGAGATAGCATCTCCAGGGTAAAGGGATGTATCTCTCCTGAAATAGCTTTCTGACAGATGGAGTCTTCTCCATTCTGACTATCTAGAAGCTGTCTCACAAAATTACCTTAGGGGACCAGAGATGGCATCTCCTGGGTAAGAGGATGTATCTCCCTCCTCCTCTTACCTATTCTCCAATGGTATTATGATTGGGTAACATATTTCAAGAAGAAACAAATTTTTTCTAGTCAGATATATTTCTTTGAGAATACTTACCCAATCATAATACACATAAACCCTTTCAGCCTCCCCACAGTTATATCCACAAAGAGAGCGTGCCGCATGCTCCAGTAGTTACAGATATTCATGAGATTTGCTATTAAGCCCTATACCAATGGGAGATCACTCTGTCCCACTGCCACCTAGATGGGCAGATAACTTTTAGCTGTTTTCCTTAGCTAAAAGTGTTATCTGGGAGGGCTGGATTTGCGAGGTAGTGGTAGTTCTCCTAAGGTATTATGACTGGGCAAGTATTCTTGAAGAAACTTACTTTCCTAGAAACAAAATTGGTTTCTTAATGCATTCAATAACTGGCTATTTTGGTTTCTAAAAAATAGATCTTGTTTATTTGTAAAGATAAAGATAACAGAAAATGAGTTTCTTTTTTGTAATCACTGGTATTGAAATCCAAGAAATTTAAATTGTGCAGCATAAACTGTCATATGTAAAGGGTTGTCTTATGTGAAATATGCCTGTCACTCATATTGCTGAAAATATATAGTGCCACTTTGTAATTCTTAATGCTTCACTGTGTTCTTACTAGATCTTAGCAATATTTACCAGGACCTATAAAATGCACAATCTGTGATCACTATTGGTGGAGGACCAGTTCTCGCAGTCCATCTAGAGTAGATGAAGATCATTATTGTCAGTCTTGCAATTCAAAATACAGTCTTTACAAAAGAATAACTGGTACATAGAAATGCAGAAAATAAATGGATTTTTAAACAAAACTGGCTAAAAGCAGGCCCATTTATGTAGTCTATATGATGCAAAATGGCAGATTAATTCTGTGGAGGCCAATGATATGGCTTGAGTAAAACCATGGAGGAAAAACAACGCCTCTGGAGGAAGAGCAACCATGACCAGTGGTCATCCACATGACAGCACAGAAACTGTAAAATGTTCAGAAGTTACTGTTGGACAAAAAGGCATTCACAGATGTCACACTTAAAATTCTAGGGACAACACAACATTCAAGTAGATGATGGTGTGGGAGTCTGATTCTGTCCTTATATGGGAGTTCCTTGGCCTCAACAAGGTTCTTCAAACTTACAAAGGTCTGTTTGCAAACGATGCAGTTAGAACCAGCAAAACAAATGTTAACATAGATGCTATACAGATCCATAAAGGTCTGTTTGCAAACGATGCAGCTAGAACCAACAAAACAAATGCTGACATAGACACTATACAAATCCATAAAGTGCTTCCAGGATGAAAGAGAGCATGAGTAGTAACAATCCAGCTTGCAGCTAGTGATGGGGAACATGATGTCTTTTTACACGAGGCACAGATAATTCACAATCAATTTACTGCAATCCAGAAAGTTATCATCCAAATGATCAGCAAGGATACAACCCTTGGTGAAAAACTTTGAGCTGTTTTTGAGCAGGACATGAAATTTGCCTTGGTGCTCACTGTGCTCAGTTTTATCTGAAGCGCAACTGTGCTTGCAGTCACAGGAGGAGGCAAGGGCAACACAATGCCACCTCTTATCCAGGCACATAAATCAGATACAAGCAGCATGAGAGAATGGGTGTAAAAGCACCTGGAACAACAGGAATACAGAAAAAGCAGCAGCAACTTGACCCAGAATTATTGGATCAGTTGTCATCATGATAGCTGTTGCATTCATTGCCTTTAACTGCACTCACATGGAACATGAGGTGCTTGGTGACAAAGCATATGGTTGTAAGTCCCACTGTAATACCACCCATAAATAGTGTCATTTTATTGGCTTTGTGGTCTATGGGTTATTTTGACATCTGTATTGCTTTTTTACGGTGCTAATTTGTGCTGTTGTTGCATTTAGTGCAGGCTGGTCATAGCTGACCTATTCATGCTTGTTGGTTGTGGTTGTTGGGGTATACTTTGCACGTGTGTGGACAGTTGTGATAGCATTCTTGAGTTAATCTGAATAGGTCAGCCACAATGACATAATTGAGCTATTTATACATTAAAGGCCTTTCTGGTCTGCATCATCGGGTTTGTGATCCCAGGATTGCCCAATCATATATTAGCACATTGTCACAGAGATGCTGTCCTGACCTGAGTAAAGCTAAGTGACTTTGTACAACATAAAATACACAAAACCATGGTTGGCTTTGCTGCCCTTTGTGGATTTCTTTGAAAAGTCAAACACATATTGGGGTCCCATACACAAATTGACAGACAGTCGCAGTTGACACTATAGTTGCACATATGCATAATACCCAGCCCTTGATTTTCATAATGCTTCTGTTGCTAGTCCAGGTTTATACCCACATTAAATTCATTGCAAAAGCACTCATAGGCAACCATGTCTATACTGTTTTCAAGTGCATTCCACCTTACTTGGCCTGGAAAGGAAAACACAGCTGAATGAAAATCCTTCTCACATGGTATTCTACATGGAACTGATAAAAATCATGTGCCATCTTGGGCAGACCTGCTGTTTCATCAGGCAGCAGGTGGTTGCAAATGCTGATCACACAACCACTGGTTGTGTACCAAATGGCAAAGTTTACTTGATTTTGCCAAAATGACATCTACTATCTGAAGTATATGTACTTAGTGTTCTTCCACTCAGTGTTAGGTAGCACATACTTAAGAACTCTATCAAGAACAATATTTTTAAAATATTTCTTTTGTTGATTTTCAATACATTTTAATTTGTCAGATGTATAAATATTCACTCTTTTGTGTCATGTGTTTGGAGCACAGGAAAACTTTTACCAATAAATAAGTTTTACTTAAGAGCAAAATATTCAGACATTTTGATGATGACAGTGTTCACAATAAGTCACAAATTATGACACCGAATTTATTAATTCTCTCAGCATTTTTATGAAATTTTAAACACATAATTTAGGTCCAAACAGTGAGATTTGAATATAGTGATCCTTGAAAACTTCACTGAAACACTGCCAGATTTTTTTCCCTATAATTCAAATACATGTAGTAGCGATTTTGTTTAGAAATCAGCAGGATGTAAAAATTCATGTGTTATAGTTTTCCATGGTGGGTTGGCAATAGCATGAGTGACATGACTATTGTGTAATCTGAAAATAAAAGCTTAGTAATTTTTGGTGAAAACTGCACTGAAGTGCATGAAAAGATAGGTCACTATCTCCTTGTCATGAAAGCAGTAAATAGACTTTCTAAAGTATAATCTCACACTTGCAGAACAGTTTACAAAAATATTCATGTGTTAGATAGATTTTCAGACCTGCTATTGACTTAGATGGCACTTTTATTTTCTTTTTAATTTTTTTTTCTTTCAAACCAAACCATGACTTTGATTTGTGTAGAGTGTATTTTTATAAACGAAATTACAGAAAACATAAATTGGTCTTATCTCTGTTTTATTGAAGAAGAAAAAGCCCAAAAGAACTTGTTTTTATTATCATGCAGGTATCTTAGATATTACTTGGTTTTTATTGCCATGCAGGTGTCTTAGAGATTACTTGGTTCTTATTAACATGCAGGTGTCATAGTGATTAATTGGTTTTTATTATTATGCAGGTGTCTTAGTGATTACTAGGTTTTTATTGTCATGCAGGTGTCTTAGTCATTGCTTGGTTTTTATTGTCATGCAGGTGTCTTAGAGATTGCTTTGTAATATTATATTGTTAATAAACCACCAATTTGTTTTTATTGAAAGGGCAGAGGTAATAAAATGAACTTTTACAAGAAAAAAGCACTTAGATGTGGTACTTTTCAGTAGTTACGCATCATTACACGTTGTTATCACTGTTGTCATTCTTCAAGTGGTCATCATCACCATCACCACCATCATTGTTTTCTGCATTCTTCTTCTTCTTCTTCTTCTTCTTATTATTATTATTATTATTATTATTATTATTATTAATTATTACTACTACTATTATATTTCAGAATGTTTGGACAAGTCTGTAGACAGGTTCTAGGACATCCAGCAAGACAAAATATTCTTCATGTCATCAAATATCTGGCCGCAGCAGGACTTACCTCTCAGGTTTTTAGTGCAAATGTCCTGGCACAGGTATTATGTCTTAGATGAGACTTCTGTCTGGCAGACATGTAATTTCCACTGCAAATCAAAATGTTTTAGTCCCAACTTTAAAAAAAATGAAATTTTTTTATAATGGCATCAAAATCAAACACAAGTAATTTATGTATGCATTCAAATATGCAAGCTGAGGTTATCTTAGCTCTGGAAATCCCTTGTTATACTGATTTTGGGGACTTAAGAGCTAAGGTCAGATGCATATATAATTTCAGTAGTTGACAGAACCCAGCAATCTGGCACTTGAACTGTTTGGTATTTCTTCATCAATTTTAACTATGTAAATAATATTTTTTTAGCCACAGCATTTTTTTATTCTTTGTGATGAATTTTGTTGGAACAGGACCAGAAACAACTGAGAAACATGCCTATACTAAATTTACAGAGCTCTCTGAACTTTGTCCATCAGTCTTCAGGAATTGAAGGTCCTGATAGGAAAACTACTGTACATGTGAGAATGGAGGGTGTCCTTTAATGGGCAGAAATTTGTGGGGTTTTTGTAAATTGATGCAAGCTTACTATAATGAATCTTACTGACTGTAATTATTGCTAACATTTAGTTCCATTTAAACTTTTATCATTACTTTTATGTATATGAGAATTTTTATTTTCACCTCTCTTCATGTAAATAAATATAAAATTTATTGCCTAATAAGGCTTTTTTCAAAACCTTTTAAGGAAATTGTACACCATCTGTATTAAAGTGTCAGGAAACTGAGGGTGCAAGGTTAATTATTGAGGGTTCATAGAATGCTTAGTCTTGTTTAAAAAAGTTTGAATAGCAAAATTATTTTAAAATGTGTTGAAAAATTAAAAAATATCTTTGATGGCCTGAAAATGAGGTTAAGTCATTAAAAATATTGTAAAATGTGTTAAATAAGAAATAATTGCTGTAATGGCCTGAAAGTGTTATTAGATTATCCCTATGTACATACAGATACATTTTCCAAATTTTTGTCTTCCTTGAGTTGATTTTGTAATGCCAAAGAGCTAAGAATGAACAGAGGGAGAGACAGAACCGATAATCAAGATGTCCGCGCCACAAGCAATGGATTCAGAATAAAAAATCTTGTACAGTTAGGAAATATTTTTTTCAGAGAGCAATTAATTATGAAATTCCTTGTCATCTGATTAGTTCAGAAAAGACATAATGTACTTTCTTTACATCAAAATTTCATAACACAGGAATTGTTCATCTGGAACCATATTAAAAATAGTTAAATCTCTCAAAACTGAAATCTCATGGAACCGAGTATAAGTTTCAGTTGTGAGAAGTTCTCAATTTTCTGAGATGCAGTCAGCTATATCTCCAAAGTTTTAACATAATGTGTATGTATATTGATTTGTGCCAACTTTATTAAGGAATAATTTTGTTTCTATTGATAATCATACTGAATGTTTAACACTAATCTTATTTCAACACATGCATTTGTAATTTTATGTAAATTTACATCATTTGATCAAATGTTACAAGACATACATATGAGAAATTTATGATTGTGTTTAGCATCAGACAGATCAGCAAATATATATATATATATATATATATATATATATATATATATATATATATATATATATATATATATATATATATATATATAATCTCCTTTGATTTGCACAAATTGCTGGACTATATTACAAACGAGTTTGAAAGTTGTCACTTTAGCACAGTGTAAAGATGATAACCGATTCTTCACTGGCCATAATCTGTACCAGTGTGTGTGCCAGGCTTTATTTTTACTAAATACATGGCCCTAGGCTGTTCTGGATTATTGGTCAACATCTTAAATGGGATCTGGCAATTATCTTGCCATGTTTTGAGCAGACATGTGATTCTACCAGTGGTTGGACAGAATACCATTTTAATGGCTGTCTACTCCACATACAATTTTATAGTTGAAAACTATCACTTTTGAAACTTAAAAAAGTTTTTGTGACAGATTTGAGGATAAAAAATGGTATTTCTGCATGCTTTATCATGACATTACAGAAACCAGTCATAACTAATCTACTGGAGACTTAACTGTTCTTGCAGTGCAACAACCAATGCATGATGCAGTCTGAGTAATCTGATTTAGACTGACACAAGTAAACAGAAAGCTGTTAATTGATTTACTTATTATTATAATTTGGAGACTTCTAGGCCAAAGACAAGATATTTATTGAGTTGTTGTAAGTAATAATGGTATCAGAGGTGGTCTATTATGTCTTAAGTAATTGGTTAAAATTGGCAATCATTTGGTGTAAGTGAGATAAAACAGACAGACAAATAACAATTTCAGCAGAAACACTTTCATAAGTTTTTTTTTTCTTAGTTAATTTTATTTGTTTTTCAATTATGTTTTAAGAAGAATATTTAAGGACATCTTTTTTGGTCAATTCCTGTCAGCATTCTGAAGTGTACACTAAATTCTCACAATGCTAAAATAAACACAGACAAAAATTACTAAAAGAAGTTCTGCGATGCTTGAAAATCAGAGTTTAAATTGGGTGCAGGTCACTAGGAAAATGTCTTGATTAAAAAGGTTAAGTTAGGTTTTGGTCTTGAGAATTTTTGCCATAGATCCAAGATCTGCAAATTGCAAATGGTGCTATCTCTATATATGGAGGAATAGAATAATTGAGGAGGTGCTGCCTTGCTGCACTTTTAAAATTTGAAATTATCAAAAATTTTAACAACTGCAACTAACAGTGTCTCTTTCATAGTAGAACAAAACTTTATTGTAAGGTTACTGTCTCACCAGTATTACATTCATTTGGATATTAACTTTCCCAAGATATACTTTATAACAAGAGACATAATCTATATTTGTTGTGCTTGACGTATATATGGTCTTGAATAAAATAATATATACAAATTTGATGTGTTATAAACATAATATTTATACCTCGCTATGACAGTGGCAGGGCATAGAGAAGTACCCTTGTCCCTCTGTACATTCATTTGTCTGTCCATCCATTATATCTTGGATAGGTTTAATATTTAGGTCATTTTCAAGTACTGTTATAGGGCATCCATGTATGGTGAGCACATTTCTTGTTAGAATGACTTTGTACGCCATCATATCTTCTTGAGTCATGAATAATAATACTTGTTTCCAGGAAAAACAAAGCTTTTGCAGCAGTTCAAGTTGTCAGTCTGATGAAGTCAGCAAAGCACAGACGGCACAAAAATTAAATCAACAACCAACAATTTTCAGCAAGATAGTGGACAAGAAAATTCCAGCAGATATCATTTATGAGGATAATCAGGTAACCGAAAGAATCCCTTGTCCACAGGAGAACCTGTTCGTCATCTGTCATATAGCAAAGAATTTGGTAGACCACTAACCACTTCACTTGCCACCTTCATATCAGTTGTTATGGACATGAGCTTGACTAGATACCACAAGTAAATTAAACTCGTATAACTTTGACACTTTCTCAGACAGTTTCCACAGTATCCTTATGAGTTGCGTTTAAATTTCTGGGTAGTTTGTCAAATTTAAAACATAAGTTTTCAAGAAATAGAAATGGAAATGGGTAGATGGAGAATTTGTTTTCTTAGGGGTCATTTACTTGGAGAGTGTGTTTTAAAATGTGTTGTCCAATGGTCTGCTCTTAAAGGCACTTCCCTACAATGGACACCAACCATAAAAAATCTTAGAAATGTTAAAATCATATTTAAAAAGAATTGGTCCCTTGAATCAAAGATGTCTAATGTGGTACTGTCCTGACTGTCCTGTTGGTAAAGTTTCACAATAAAAATATTATTATATATATTTTTTGTTAGAACCAATTATATCATTTGGTCCGATCCATTTTCTGCTAATAAGTATGTAGAAAATACCTTTAGTATGCAGTTTATTGGAATATATGCTGGAAATGTTTGGCTTGGAGAGATGTTAATCCCTACATGTGCATAGTATCCATTCTCTCATTTAGTTTTTATTACTAGTAACAATCTTAAGTGTACAGTCTTATGAAAATTAGCAGTGAAGTACAGACCTACTGGCCTTCAGGACAATTTTTGTATTTTAAGGGAGGCAAATAATGTTTAAAAAAATGATTATACCTGATATTAGTTAGATTCCTTGGATATTGTTCTACTCATGGTCATAACTGGAACAATTGGAAAAATGCTTTTAATAGGAAATCAACACACAGATTTCTCAATTAGTGTTTCTTATGTTAGTATAAAATCCTGGTTCGTACCCCGGCCGAGTCATACCAAAGACTTACAAAAATGGTACTAACAGCTGCCTCGCTTGGCGCTCAGCATTAAGAGGTTAGTGTTAGGACTGGTCGGCCTGGTGTCAGGATAATGTGATTGGGTGGGACATCATGCCACATGTCTG